>WYDI02023154.1:0-76987 GCA_009867235.2 Psittacus erithacus
TCTGAAGGGGGCCTATAAGGATGCTGGGGAGGGACTCTTCATTAGGGACTGTAGTGATAGGACAAGGGGTAATGGATTAAAACTTAAATGGGGGAAGTTTAGATTGGATATAAGGAAGAAGTTCTTTACTGTGAGGGTGGTGAGGCGCTGGATGGATTGCCCAGGGAAGCTGTGAATGCTCCATCCCTGGAGGTGTTCAAGGCCAGGTTGGACAAAGCCTTCAGTGACGTGGTTTAGTGTGAGGATTCCCTGCCCATGGCAGGGGGGTTGGAACTAGATGATCTTAAGGTCCTTTCCAACCCTATTGTACTCTATGTAAATAAGCATTGTCTCGCTCTTTGTGCAGCAGGAAGAGCAGGCTACTGTCAGGTGAGACATGCTGCACCATGCAGTTACCTAGGCATACCTTCATTAAAGGAGATTTTGCTGTGACAGGTCTTAACCTTATGGGTGAGAACAGCTATATAGCAAGCCCTACTGATAGAGGCAAAGCATCAATAATAATTCTTAACCTTCTTCAGCTCTCAAAGAGAGATGGGTGTTTGGACTTTTTTTCATATTTCTGACCATAATTGTTCCTTTAGCCCTCCCTGCAGCATTACTTCTGTCAAACTCCAGTAGATCTTGAACACCCGGGCCCTTTAGAAGTGCAGCAAGTATTAATTAGGCTTTAGGAAATATTTAAAAGTGGTAAGATCTGCAGCAGTTGGCATTTGTGAAGCAGCTACGTTAAAGAAAGTGAGAAATAATCTTAGGTATTCTTTGCAAGGTTTGTAGGTGTTTCCTTCAGTTGAAGCATTCAGTTCCTACTGTATTGCCTTTGAAAGTAAATGGTGAGAAAGCTCCAGTATAATGTATCTTTGTTCAGAAAATGTATTTATGAAAGATTTACAGAACTGTATCTGCCAGTGACAGAATCTGTATCCTCAGCAGACTTCAATACTAATACATTTCAGAAGGCCTACTTGTGCACTTACGACAGGTTTATCTCTGTTCCTCCGATGTATTAAAATTTTCCTAGCAGCCATAAGATCTGCCTGGGGAAGGAGTGAACTGTGTGGCCTTTTGTCTCCATTTAGTGCTTTCCTCCTGCCTCTGCCTAACCCTCATTCCTGCCTCAGGAGGTCCCTTTCTCAAGATGATTAATATGCCAGTATTTTTCTCTAGGTCTCACATTTAAAGAGGAGGGTTGTAGCTCCTCCATTCTGTAGGTGGAACAGGAACCCCCAGTCCCCAATGAAAAAATGAAGGAATTTTGGAAATCCCCTTGTTTCTTTGTTTTTTTCATGCAAGTGACCGTAAAGGTCACCCTTTCCTTGTGCTGACATTATCTAGATGGGTTAGAGAGTATTAAAAGCAAGGCTTAGTTTAGCGTCCTTTCCCTCCCCACTGGGATTAGATCGTGCTTTATCAGAGCAATTGTTCCATCCTCAATGTGTGATGTGCAGATTTCAGTGCAGTGTTTTGTGAAACTGATTTTTTACTTTTTTTTTTTTTTTTTTGTTTGGTTTTTTTTTTTTGGTGGGTACATTCAAAAGCCAGGTTCTGCTCAGCTCAGTATCTATATGGGGCACTCTGTTAAGTTGGACATTTTTCTGCCCTTATTCAGGCAGAGACTAGACTTGGGATTTCTCTGCTTTCACTTAACATCAAACCAGAGACTGAACATGAGAGAGTTCTACTAGCATTAGAGCTGTGAGATCTGAGCTCCAACCCATCAGCAGTGACTGAGGAAAACCCGTCCAAGTGGATTCTGCAAATGCAGGGGTTCATGGTATAGGGCCTTTTCTGTGAAGAAGAAATTCTTTGTGAGAGTCAATCTCCACACTTCTTCTGTTCCTTAAGGATTGTATCGTTCCTTGTATTCCCTGCCAGCTAGTGGATGATTTTCTGATTGTATAATGCTCCCTATGTGTCAGCTCAATGTGCTGTTCTTCATTTCCTCCAGCAAACTGTTGCACTTTCTTACGTAGCATTGGAGACTGCTTCAGGAGATTGTATTTACCATTTTAAGTGACTTAGCACCACACTCTCTGTCAAATAGTCCGGCTCTTGGAAGCATTCAGTCTTGTTTCAGCAAAGACAGATTTTAGAGACAAGCCACAGAAAAAGCCTTAGGAAAAACACATAACAAAGGTAAAAAGTACTAACCATCTGTGGTGTCGCAGTTGATTAATACTCTAACACATTTATATTGACCTGGAATCTAGTGCTGTGTCTGTGCAGCACTGGTTTATCTCCCATGCTCTCACACAGGGCCTATTATCATGGTCATTTTGTCCTAGGGAACTTGAGTGAAATGACTGAAGAAATAATGCTTAACTACATGTTTTTGTTTTGAGACAGAAATCAGTTTGTAAGTGACCAACTTGTAAGAACATCAGTAGTGGGATTTCAACTGATGAGAATGATGAAAGAAACACATTTTGCTGGATGAAATGCTTTCTTATGCATGCATTTACTGCTCTAATTCAGTTGCACTTTCAGGCTGACCTACATTACAAACAGCATAAAGCACAAGAGAATCATCTTTTGAATGCAGGTTCTTGTACCTGAAATCATATTAGCACCAATTTACTTATCTCTTGGGTACTAAGAGCATTCTGGAACTCCTCAGGGCATCCACATATGTGGGTGCTAATAGAAAACTGGGGAGTGGGGTTAGGGTGTCACAGTACCAAACCGTGCTGCAGCTTCTGAATGAAAGTTTAATCAGAGCTTCCTGGAATTTCAGAATTTCAGGATCTTGATTACTGTAGAGCTGAATTGAGCTTTCACAGCAAAGCTAACCAGCCCCACACACTAGTATCTGAGTCTACCCTGCTCAAATATGTACTGCTTTCCCTATTGCCAACTATGTAACCATCGTAGTGCACTATAATAACGTCTGTGATGTTTTTTCTTCATCAGAACTGATACTTCTTTTCATTCGGAAGTTAGCAGCCTTTTGTCCCTAGATGTACTTTTCCATATTAATCTCTTTGTCCATACTGGTGCTTCATGCAATTATACAGTTTTTTGCAGGAATGAAAATATTTCATAGAAAGTAGCTAGCCTTTTTGGTTGCTGGTTTTTTGGTTTGGGTTTTTGTTTGGGGTTTTTTTTGGGGGTGGTTGTTTTGTTTCCTTTTCTCCTGTTAACAGTATTTGAAATCCAGCCATTAGGTTTGCAAATTCTTCACAGAGAGACTCGATTTTTAAGGAGTTAAGATAAAATATCTGATGTGAAGGAACTGATGGCTTCCTACCTGCAGAAAAACTGCTTCCAATTTATACACCTTGGAGTTAATGGGAAGTGGTAAGGGTTATTCCAAAGTTGGATCCTGGCTTACCCAGGAAAAACTTTAGCTGTTTGTTACTGATGGCACAGAAAATACCAAACAGATGTTTGGAAAAATTCAGTATTGCTCATGAAGTGCTAGTCATTAAAATATCCTACCATACAGAATATGTTTATCATTAAAGTATTCATAATTTTTGGGTGATTTTTCTCCATCCTTAACATATTACAGCAGCAAAAGATGATTGGACTTTGATTTGATAAAGTTTTATAGCATATCACATGGCAAAGCTGAAACCTGTGGCTCAGCTGGTATGACCAATAATATTACAAAGCATTTCCCATGCTTTCTGAGCAAATTCAGTCACAGCTCCCTCTCTAAAACAGACAAAAAGAGACACACAGAAAACCACTCAGAAAATGCCACACAGCAAGCTCTCCAAGTAACCATTTGTTAGGGCACTCTGTCCCCACATCCCTTTTATTGTATTCCAAAAGAGCCCCCCACTGCTTCTTAGGGAGAGGTGTGATGAAGTTGCATTGATTTTTAGACTGCACTCTTGTGATTTCTGAAGTGCTTTAAAGGAGATAAACCAGGTTTTCTTCAAGAAAATTTGCCTATTGTACTATCTGGCTATCTCAGACAAGTCACTAAGAGCATAGAGAGCTACTTACGGAGAATGTCACTGTGACACTCAATGCTAATACATTTTAGTCTTCGGAAATAGTTTCCATCTGTGTTTTGAAGACACCATGTAGTGCACTGTGAGAGGAACAGACCAGGTTTTGCTTTTTGTGTGCAAGTACAATTACGAATGGAACTAGTCAAGGGAGAGCCAGCATGTGCCTGACATGTCTTAAATTCAGTGAAATTTGGCAGCAGGATTTGGAGGTCTTTTTCTTTTTTTCTGAAACTAGAACTTTATCCAGTTTATTAAGTGAAAATTATTAAATTTAGATGAACTTTTAAAAGCCATCAGAGTCAGGATAAAAATATTATCAGGAAAAATGGGGCCTTTTCACACAGGAGCAAGAAGACAACACTTTGGATTTGAGTTTTTCGGTGGGTTTTCTTTTTTTTTTTTTTTTTAATGAAAAAGCATACTTCCTGTAGGGAATGTTAGTAGAAATCCCCTTCCTTTCCTTGAGGCCCACATCAGCAGCTGCTGTTGCTAGTAAGAGTGGAGCCGTACCTGTGTTGGGTAGGGGTTTTGTTGCTGTACAGGTTGGCCATCTGGAAGTGCAGAGGTGCAGATATCTTCTGTGTCTTTGCAGTGCTTGTTGTGGCTCCATCTGTGACACAGATGGTGACTGCGTTGTTTAGAAGGGTGAGCTGAATAAAAGCAGATGCTCTCCTGAAGGTTTGCAGTCTCAGCCCCCTAGTAAATCCATCATTTGGTCCCTCCTCCATTGCAAAGAGACATTGAAGAGGCAGGCCAAGACAGTAGCTGAAAAGGGAGATGACTGACATGAGCAGGGAGGTGTGGATTAGCCAGTCAACCATATGCAAATGTGACTTTAGCTGCACTATTGTACTAAACCTGCTAGAGGAATAGTGAGCCCAAGAGTTAGATCCAGGAGCAGAGGCAGAGAGAAAAGTGTTGAGCAAACCACTGGCCCAGTGATGAGGCAGTGAGAGGAGAAGCAGGTGCAGTACAGGACATCTTCAAAGGAAGATGGAAGCCTGACGAAATGGAAATTGTGTTATAGGTTTTTTAAGCTGTTCAGTGTTTTTAGCTGTCTAATCTTTTCCTCTACCCCCTGACCACTGTTGCTGTAGAAGAATGTCAGTGTGGCTCAGAAGGATTGCCTCCCACTTGTTGTCATTTTGCATTTTGAGTTGCATCAAACAAAGAACGGCACTAGCAGTACATTTGCTGGGTCTTGCTAGTAGCACACCCACATTTTTTTCCTCCTAAAAGAGTTGATTGCCCAAACACTTACACTTTTGTAGATGAAGAATTCAGCCAAGGAGGAAATATGCTAATAATTCTCTAAGTGCTAATAACTGCAGTTTACTGAAGTGCAGCAGCATTGTGCAAGTGACACTAATTACCCAGTTGCATCTTGACTTAAACAGGAGTGAACGCACATTCAGAGACTGTGTAAATGTAACAGTAACTTCCAGAAAATCTGAGTCTAGATGAGCAGTGTATGGGAATCACTCAAAGCTGTATTGCTGACTACAATTCGTGTTGAATGCAGTCCTTTCTCCATTTACGGGCCTTTGTAATGGTGCAGGCTTTGAAAAGCTGCCTCCCTGTGGGTAGCAAATACAAAGCTGCTGGTACATACTTATCATCACTGAGGAGCAAAAGTAGCCCCCTGGCAAGCTTGCCTCCTTCTGCCAGGCAGCTGAGGCACGGGGTCTGCATGTGTTCCATTGCCCTCCTACTCCAAGCCTCCACCCACCCCTTGTGTCAGTTAACCTGAACCAGCCCTGTTAAGAAAAGCTTAGTTTTCAGCTGCTTCCATCCTTATGATCTCAGTTATCTTCAGGTAACTCATTAGTAGATTGACTTCTGCTCCTCACTGGAGTGTCTGGCGCATACTCTTTTTTGCCATGACCTCACGAAATTGTCCCCAGACTCTGCCAGAACATGTTGAGGGAAGAACTGTGTGATTTTTTCAATACTATTTTTTTTCCTCCTTTGGTGTTTCTCCCTGGCTTCTCTGCCATGCTGGGAACCCTTCTCCTTGCTCAGTTACTAATCCTCTGCAAAAAAAGGCTCCCTCCCGTAAACAGCAATGTTCCTTGTAGGTTTTACGGCAAAGTTGTCTGACTTAGTACACAATTACATGTGTCTCACTAATTTCGTAAGCACATGAAGTTTTTGAATTACATAATGTCATAAATGTGTGCCCTGATTAGACAGTTACATATATGTGCCTTAATTATGCGCTGTGGATTGCAGCTATGAGAGGACGGGCTGTCAATCATAAGAAAGTGGTACAGTACTACATCTCTGGTTCTGTTACCTAACTCGAATACCCAAATGTGGTATGATCTGAAACAGCTGATACATTAAAGCAGTGATGGAAGTAGACATGCTGTAGTAAATAGGGTCTCTGGAACAATCAATGGCATATTCCCAGCTCCATGTCATGGAGATACTGGAAGCACAGGACCGGAGGGCCCTTCAGCTCTGGATTGGTTCAGCAGGGAGATGTGTTTCAGTGGCTGTGGTGCATAGCTTCATTACCTGATTTCCTGCATCCACAGAAGATGTGTTCTGACAGCTGCAGGTTAGCCACCAATGTTACCTAGTGGCTTTGATCTGACAGATTAGAAGCAAATGTTAGCAGGAGCAGGATGATCTCATGATTTGTGTGAAAGGGGACGGCCAGCAGTCCTGCACTGGTGCTTATGACCCTTTGCACAGACTGCTTCAGGAAGTAACATCCCCCATTTTGCACCTGCAAGTCAGGCAGGGAGATAGAAACACAAATATAAGAAACATATTGCAGTCTTAATCCTGTCACCTGAGTACCCATTGTATCAAGATACCTGGAGCTCTGCAGGCAACTCAAGAGCAGTTCTTACCCTTTCAGGTTAAAAGAAACTTTTATTTTTCATTCTTGCTGTACCCACTTAAAAAAGTAAGGACTTCTTATACTGGCTGTTCTGTATTTTTTTGCAGAACATCTGCTTTCTTGAATATATCCTTAATAGGACTAAAGAAACTGGACACGTTTAGATGTTTAAATGGTGAAAAATGTTAATATGCATTAAGAAAAACAGTGCTAAAAACTTCAGCTGGAAGATTTCTAAGTTCAACAGAAAGTAAAATGAAAGTAGAACCAGTGAGGTATATCAAATATAATACATAGACAAAACCAGATTGGTTCTTTGTTTGTTTCTAAAAGTTTTCCCCAATATTTAAGCACAGTTAAGAAGAAAATACCTAATGGCTGGAGCCAGCATGTCTTTGACTGTGTACAACTACATAGAAAAACTTTCCAAGTGCTTTTAGTAAGAGAGCTTTTCTGGCTGGCTGGCTGTAATTCCTTGAGGTGCATTAAATTCATTTTACTGCCTGTATAAACCCAGAGGCAATGTGATTGTTCAGGTCACTGGTAGGTGTCGTTGTGCTCCTAGCTGATCATCTCCTGCTGCAGTGTGTATTAATAGCATGTAGGATAAGGGACAGCAAGGATGGGGGTGACTAGCAGACAACAGTGCCCTTGTTGTTGGCTCCTAATTTCACAGGGGTTGGTTAAGTGCCATTTGCTTCACAAGCTGGTGCCTCGGACGCAGAAACGCATGTGAAAAGGGAACGGGAGACCTCAGATACCATGTTTCTGTTTTTAAATGTTAGTCACAGTGAACAGCTATGTCACAAAGGGTTTTCAGCCGTTAGGGGGAGTTAGGAAGAGCTCGCAAGTGCTTTTTGAAAAATCAGGTTGAAAACACCCTCTGCTTTTCTTTCGGTGTTTCTTTTCCTGTTTTTTTTTTTTTTTCCCTGCCTTTCAGCAGGAAGGAATTATGGAGAAATTCACTGACATATTCCTAGCCGAATCAGGGGCTCCTTCATACTTAGTCACAGGAAGTTCAGTGACTGGTAAAATCTGTCCATACCTGAACATAAGTGGGATTTCTTTCAATACCCTCCTTGAGAGCAGAGGCAACACATCAGGGAGAAATATGAATCCAGTGCATGTGCACTATGGATCAAAGCAGTGGGAAGCAGATCATGACTCTAGTCCCTGTCATGCTCCTTGTGGTGGTCTTCATTCCATGGAAGTTGCAAACACTTCCTGTCTCCCAGGTCCAGGTGTGTGTGGGTTTCCATGTGGGATGGAGAAAGACCTTGAGTCTTCCCAGAATGATGTAATTCTACCCTGTCTTTGATGACCAGGAGTAACCCACTGAGAAATGAACACTGGCTGCTGTTGTCATGTCCTTTTTTCCTAACTTGGGATGGCTCGCCTACTCTTCGTGCGTGTTAGCATCTGTGTCTGTAAAACAGGGGCAGTAATACTTTTCATCTGTAGAAGCATTATGAGATTTCCTTCAGGTGCAGAAAGCATTTTTAAGTTACCAAGATGGTAAGTACTTTGTGCTGTTCATGCAAACCCTTGAAGAACCTAAACTACCAAGTCATTAATAACTTGTAAGTCCAAAGCTCATTTTTTAGTAGCAAACCAGGACACAAGCATGAAATAATGACAAAGTGAGGATGCTAAGCCCATGGGAGATACTTGAATGAAAGTTTGTTGGTTTAGTGGCTTGTCTAGCTTGTAAGGTAACTTTCTGGTTTTTTACGTTAATGATTTGCCTTGCTTTCCCACGCTCTGAGGGGCTACTTTTATCTCAAGTTTGAGAAGTGCTAGGATTTGCTTTCCAGATGGTGTTTACTCTGCAAAAATTAAAATGTTGCTTTTTAGGACTTCATCAAAGTTTTGTTCTTTTTTATTTTAGAAATCTTCCAAAATCCCTGAGGATGACATCAGGTTGAGAAAAACCAGAGACGAAAACTGTGCCAATTTCTTGGAGACAGCTACTGTGCTTGCTACAAAAGAAGAGAAAATGGAAATTGAAGTTCCAGTTTCTGAACATAAAAGCATCACCACAGTGGCTTCACCACATCCCATAGACAATCCAACACATTTCTTTTCCTCTGCTGCCAGCCACAATGGTCTTAAGGAAAGGCACGAATCTCTGGACAGTGAAGTTGCTAAGGAGATCAGATACTTAGATGAAGTGTTGGAGGCAAATTGCTGTGATTCTAGTGCAGATAATCCCTTTAATGGGACATCCTCCCCTGAACCAAGTGCAGTGTCCATCATGGATGGCTCAGGAGCATCTATTAATGTCAATAATAGTTCAGTGCCCAATGAAAGGGAAGAAAATGTAGCTGACAAGCAGACACCTTTGGTAGTTGAACCAAGTGAAGCTAGCATCACACATGAGAACCTGAAATCTAATGACCATTCCTTCAGTGGACTGAAAGATGACACAAGGGAGAGCCTGAAGGCGCCAGGAAGTCCTGCTTCTTCAAACAGTTCTAGAAGATCCTCTAAGGATGGAGAAACAACTCTTACAACCCTTAAGAAAGAGGCAAAGTTTGAACTACGAGCCTTCCATGAAGACAAAAAGCCCTCAAAGCTCTTTGAAGATGAGGAAGAGAAGGAAAAATACAGAGTCCGCAAAGTGAGACCATCAGAGGAAATGATGGAACTTGAAAAGGAAAGAAGGGAACTTATTAAAAGCCAGGCTGTCAAGAAAAACCCCAACATTGCTGCCAAGTGGTGGAACCCTCCCCAAGAGAAGACCCTGGAGGATCAACTGGATGAAGAGCATCTGGAGTCCCACAAGAAGTACAAGGAGCGCAAGGAGAGACAGCAGCAGCAAGGTGCAACATCCCCCAAACAGGTCAGCTGCTCCTTTGTACCACCAGAGCCAGTCACTATTAAGAAAGAGGATATTGTCACAGAGCAGATTGACTTCTCAGCTGCCAGAAAGCAATTCCAGCAGATGGAGCATTCAGGGCTGTCTCAGGGTCAGGCCCCACCGAGGCGGTCAGGAACACCCAAAATGTTCTCCATCAAACCCTTCTACAAAAGCCTCAATTCTTCTCATGTTGATAGGCCGCTGTCCTCTGTGACAAGACCTGTTTCAGTGTGTGGGCCAGCAGGACAGCTGGAGGGGAGCGGTGCCACTGCTGTCAAAGCACAGAAGGTCTCCTGTGCCTCAGAAGATGATACAAGTGCTCAGACTCCAACTGCTGACCCGGTAAGAGAGTTACCGTGCAGTGATAACTCCAGAGCTGGACAAGCCTCGAAGCTGTGGGCAGAGGATGGAGAATTCATGAGTGCAAGAGCAGTCTTCACGGTGGTGAAGGATGATGGACAGGGCATGCTAGACCAGTCCCCAAAGTCAGGCAGCGCCTCTTCTCCTCCAGAGGAGCTTGACTCTGGCTTGGATGACTTGTCTGTCAGGTCTCAGGATACCACTGTCTTGGAGACCCTTTCCAACGACTTCAGCATGGATAACATCAGTGACAGTGGTGCTTCCAACGAGACCATGAGCGCCCTGCAGGAAAGCTCACTGGCTGATTTCTCCCTGCCGCAGACCCCGCAGGCCGACACTCCAGCAGAATGCAGGGATGAAGGCCTCTCTAAGTCATTCAGCAACCCAGGCTGCAACTCACCCTCCTCTGCCTTGGTGGACTCCATGCTGATTGATGACCAGCTGGAGTACCACGCTGGCCTACTGGTTCAAAACGCCATCCAACAAGCCATAGCCGAGCAGGCGGATAAAGCAAGCTGCAAGAAAGAGGAAGTCCCAGCGGAGAAGGAGGTCTTGGTCAAAGAGCAGCCGGCCACCACTGGGCCAGCTCCAGCCTCCAAGGGGCAGCAGAACCCAATGTTTGAGCCACCCCAGGTGTCCTCACCTGTCCAGGAAAAAAGGGACACCATACCAAAGATTTCAAAAGAGGAAGACTCAGGACTCAGGGAAGGGAGGAGTTTGCAGCAGTCTCCTGTGTACTCAGCCAGCCAGCCATTCCTTGTGGAGGAGAACAGGCACGAAGTCAGCTATTTCAGCAAGTATTCAGAGGCAGCTGAGCTGAGGAGCACAGCTTCTATCCTGGCCACTCAGGAATCTGAAGTGACCGTGGGCCCTTTCAAGTTACGGTCAAGGAAGCAGCGGACTTTATCGATGATAGAAGAAGAGATCAGAGCTGCTCAGCAACGAGAAGAGGAGCTGAAAAGGCAGCGGCAAGGTCTGCAGATGGCACCGAGCCCTGTCATAAAGAGCGCACCACCCATGCCCACCACCAGAACCATGTTGTACAAAACTGCACCAGGTAAGAGCTCAAAGCGTCGGAGGGGAAGTGAAATGAGACTGAAGGGTCAGGTCAGATTTGGGTTTATGTCATTTTTGAATGAATACATCATTTTGCAGGGGCTGAAGTATTGTCATGACTTCATCTGCCTGGAAACTGCAAGCAGGAAGAGAGCATGGGAATACCCAGCTTTGTCTGTTAGCGCTCCTTTGGAAATTTTCAGTGTTTTTTTTCCCCAAATGTAACGCAGAAGTAATTTATATAACCTGTTGTCATTAAGAAACCCAGCACTCTTATTTGTCCTCATGACGTGTTTATCACTGCTCAGACCACCCATTGAAATACACCATAATCACAAGGAAGGACAGCAGCAGTTTTGGCAGCTGTGTGGATATTTAAAAGGCAAACATACAAAGCCTTTTTTAACAGGCTTTCTGGTCTCTTTCACATTATTAAAGAAGTGCAAAGGTAGTGGAGATTTAGAAATGTTAACGTTTTGCCTCAGATTTCTTTTTGTGTGTACTTTGCTTTCTGTTTCAGGTATTTCTTGATGTTATTCATGATCTTTGTCTGGTAAAAGTTCTCTAGAGCTGTGAGTGGCCATGTATTTCAGCTGGTGTCATTTACTACTGAATTAAGCCGATGTCACAAACAAAATGTTTAATAAATTCAGTAGAAGTCCTCCTCTGACTGATAAGCCTTTGGGTCCTTGTGGTGACATTCACAGCAGTTACAGCATATCTTTCTCGTCCTTCCCTTTTTGAAATAGAAAATCAGGCACTTATTATCTCTTAATATAAAATTAAAAAAAAGAGATCTAAAAAAAAAATAGAAACACAAGCCAAGCTTATTTCTTTTTAGTAACTTTTATAAGTGTAGATCTACATATGCTTTGCAAGTACTTAGAAGTTTTTATTAACAGTGACCATTGTGAAGAAGTGGTAATTTTACCTAGAGTGGTTAAGTTCCATCTTTATTTCCACTGGTGTAAATCTGAGCCAGTGATGCTTCCAAAAATTGTGCAGAGTGATTGTATTCTTTTGAAAGTCATGGCAAACTTGAATAAGGTCTGGATTTAGTCCATTACCCAATCTGATTGTGAACTTGGAGTGTTATGGAGAACATAAATAGCTAATGCTTGGCTTTGTTTCTTCTGCAAAGAGGATGATTTTAACTGTGTTTCTTGCCAAAAAAACGTAGCAGATGTCAATAGTTTCTTTGAAGTGCTATTGCTATTACTTTTATAGAATGGGATTTTTGATAAGGAACCTCCATAAGATGAGGTGTTTTGAGCAATATCTAACAAAGTGTGAGACAGGGTACTGTAGATCTCAGCTAGTCTCCTTGTGTAAAGGTACTCTCACGACCACTTTTAAAATCAGCATTGTCTGTAGCTGCAAGTGTTCGAAATGAGACTGATAATGGTTGCTTCTTATCTACAAGTGATGTGGGAAGGGCTGCTGACACTAACGCTTGTTTTAACGGAGCATCTGGGAAAACTGTATTTCTGCTCATTCTTGTTTCTCTATACAACATTTACTTTGTGTCTGATGTTAAAATGTTCATTGGAAATTGCATTCTAGTAAGAATGATAAACTTATATTTACAATGAATCATTCCAGACAGTATTCTTTAAATGTGCAACTGCCTTGTGTTCAAGAGAAAAAAATGGGACCTATTAGCTGATGACTCAAGCTACTGCAGTTTGCAGCTGGTGATGAGGCAAAGAATGAATTTCTAGGAAAAGATGAATATGTGGCAATGTGTAAGGATGTAATTGATTAAAAAAATACCAAAGTCATTCTTACATGATCTGCTTTTGGTGATTTCTAAACAGCAGATGTGCTCAGCAGAGCTCTCAGCTGGCAGAAGGTAGCTTGGCACCTTTAGCGTTGCAGAGTGCATGCACTCAGCTCATTTCATCCTTGCTGTACTTTTGGCCAGCTGTGTTGCAGTTAAAGATTGCAGGCAAAAATAGGGAGAAGGGATGCCATGCAACCCTTGGAAGATTGCAGGAAATTTTCTTTTATTTTAATATTTACAGCATCTTTTCAATATTTAAAAAAACAGAAGCAAAAGGTGATTCAGCAGAGAGCACAAAATCTGTCTGTACAGCTTCACTGTGGCCAGCTACAGAGGTGATTTACTGAGCAGAGAAGAAAACCTACTTGTGGCAGGCCCAGGAAGGAGTATTCTGTAGAACATGTGTGATATTGTGATCTGAATATTCTTTCAAAAAGGGTAAGAATAAAAGTAAGAGTAAGAATGAACAGAGAGGTACTTCTGTCATCAGATTGGCTTACCCAAAGAAAGAATTGGCACTCTTAATATCAGGATGCCTCAGCAGAAAGGTATTGGGGGGTTAAGTCTAAATTCGAAAATCTGTTGTTAGTCTTTAAGTGGGGAGTTTTAACTCACCAAAACAATTCGAGGAGGTGCAGTAATTAACTTAATTAGCAATGGCCTGCCTAGCAGGTTCTTCTTCGGAAGTGGACTGGGCAAAGTAGCTTTGCCAGGACTCCCGATGCTCCCTGGTTATTTACTACTCCTGCCCCACTTCACTGCTTTGAACCAGTGTTATGTGGATAACAGAAACACAAACCACAAAAAGGACTGCAGGGAACTAAACTGCTAATTTGACTGAAGTATGGAAGATTAACACAATTCATGTGGGTGTACGTATGAAGTAACTGCTCAGTACTGTAGATAGCAAACAGGCTGTTTTTACCACCCTAACATACAACTTTCGTACAGCTGATGGTAACACTGAACTTGGTGTCTGCAAACCCTCCAGTGTAAGCCAGCATGGTTCCTAGTAATAAACTTCTGTACTCCTAATAAGTATCCTTTAAAGCTGCCTGGGATGCTTCAGAGCAGCCTTTTAACCCATCTCAGGTCATTGGAGCAAGACACAGAGTAATTGCAGTGGATCAACAATGTGTTGTATGCAACACAGTATAAGACCACCTCCAAGGTGCTCCTGGAAAGGTGAATGGAAGGACTTACACGAACTCCTTTTGCAAAAAATTTGGGTTTCCTGCATGAGGAAACCCAAGAAAGACCAGAAAAGTGCTTGAGCTTGGCGAATTAGAGTTATTGTAGATCCTGAAATATCTGTGGATTTAAATGTGAACATTTCCTCTGCTGTTTTGCTGCAGCACCTGCTGCCCTTGGCGAGGTGTTGAGCAGCTGCATAGCAAGCCAGTGGTTTTCTCCTACAATGTGCGAGCAGTGCACTATCCATCTTGAGCAGAGCAGCTGAGGCTGTTTGATAGTTGATTTGAACAGCATGATGTGTGTGTGACACGAGGGGATCAAGAATATGTTTGGGAGCGTAATTCCAGCATTCCTTTTATTAGGAGCATTTTGACCATGAAGAACTTTTATCTAACTTCCTGTAGTGCCTGGCTCAAGTAATCCTGTTTATCAGAGGAGATGAAAAAATTACTGCATGAGAGGGCTTGGTTCCATGAAGGCTTTTCTGTTGGAGAGAAACCCTTTGTGAATATTTGCTGTCTCATGACAAGGAATGGGGAAATCTCTAACACAAGAATCTATGCCTGGGAGAAGCTTTTCTGAAGCTGCTACATCTGACTTATTGTTGTTTGTCACCAAAGCATTGCCAGGTGAGGCAGAAGGCATATTGCATTCCCTGCAGTCATCCACAGGCACTCAGACCCATCTGCACACACATCTGGGAAGGCTGCCCACCAAGCAGTCATATTCTGTTATCCTCAGCTGATGAAGTAGATGAGACAATTCCAGTGAATGGCAAAAGCCCAGGAGCAGAATGCAGCTTAGGGACATGAGTGTTCAGGTACCTTCAAATAGTGAGGAACATGTGTGTGTGCTGTTCTTTGTTGTCCTCGCTTTCTTCTGAGTGATAACTGTGGAACGTAATCCTCTGTCAGAGGAGCCACTTCAGCCTAAAAACTATTCTCACTAGTAAATCCCTACACTAAGGAAACTTCCCAGGTTCAGCCACAGCCTGAAGATACTTATTGCACAGTGTGAGGAGAAGCAGAAACTTTGGGGAAAGATATTTTTAATATTTGTGGCCATGGGAAAATTTGCAATGCCCTCTACACATGTACAGGGAGCAGGTGTAATACATATGCATGAACCCCTTTTTAAAATGAGAATTTTGAGAAAAGCTGGAGCAGAAATGAAGCCTTTTTGTTGATGGATGATAGTTTCCTTACCCGTTCATAAGCACCGGTATGAGGGAAGCCAAGTTCATAATTCTCTTCAAGGATTCCCTTGGAGTGCTCATCACTCATTTCCCAAACACCTCTGGGGGTGTCTTATCAGAGTACTAACCCAGCTCATTTGTCATTTGCTCTTTTATTCCCTCCATAGTGAAGAATATGGATAAAGCGAGAGGATGTTCGAGAGATTCTTTCTTTAATGTTTGCTTCTTTGTGTGTTTGCATATTTGTGTTGCTCACATGATGTTCCAGAAGACACAAGGAATCCACCTTTCACCTGGGGTGGTAATAAGGCTCCATGTTACCAAAAGAATGTTTTTTTACATACTTCAACTATCCCCTGACTCCTGGTTAGTGTCCTAAAACAATCTGTGCTGAAATACCTCATTTTTAAAAGGTTTTTCTGCTGTGCAGATGTCTTAAAAAATGCCAACAGCATCTGTAAAATACGTGCTCTTATTTACATGATGCCCCATTCTCCCCATCTTCTTTGCACCTTCTGTAACACAACCACGGCCATCAGCCCTTGGTACCTGCTCTTTACTCAGTGGTGGCTCAGGCCCTTATCCCAGAGCCTCCCCTCAGTCACTCTTTCTTCATACTGCAGCAAATCAGCTGAGCATCTTTCTTCAATTTGGACACCCATCAGGCTCCACAGCTTGGATAAGTTACGATCATAATCCCTCTTGTTCCCCAGCGTTGTGCAGAGGTTTTGGTTAGGAGAAATTTGTCCCTGGGTGTTACATGTCTTTGATTTTGCAGAGGTTTCAGGCAGTGTCTTGAAGCTACCAGACTGGGACACAGCAGCAACTGCCTCTTCCTTAAGCTTTCCCTTCCCCTCCTTAGGGCTGAGAAAAGAGTATTTTCTGTAGGAGCAGCTCCTCCCTGCCCCACATAGAACAAGAGGCAGGAGATTTAGAGATACCAAGTTCCGTGAGCTTGATACTAGACCCCTGAAGCCAGAGACTGGGGGGAACCGTCACCAGAACTAAGCCAAAGAATGCATTTTGGAGTCCCTTTGAGAAAGGATGAAAACATAAATGTGTAGGTAAAGGTTTGTGATGCTATCACCTGTACTTGGTATCTTGCAAGAGCCCTAAAGGTGATCTTATGGGATGACCTGCCCCTGCAAGAGAGGACACTGCTGATTCCATTCGAATCAGAGCACAGTTCCCTTATTACTCAGCTTGGATTTGAGCAAGGATCACTAGCAGTGTCTGTGTACATGAGGTGTGGGCATGACACTGTGGTAGTACAGAGTGCTTGTGATCATCCTGTCTCATGATGCTGTTATGCTGAATGACTTTTCTGCCTGAGAACAGTACCTTATCTGGATGAAAATCTGCCAGAAGGAAATTAACACAGCAACATTTCTAACAAAGTCCAAACTGGCAGAAGAGGTCTCCACTGGACTGGAATTGTGCATCAGGTTCACAGGGTTTTCCTGTGGTTGTTCTGAAAGACCTGAAGCCTCAGACACACTGTCATCTAACCACAACCTCGGTGATGGTTATGCTTGCCTTTCTGACGCTGTTGGCGCTGGTAGGATCTCTCTCTTCTACCTGTTCTTACAAAATTTTTGGAAACTTGAAAGAGGAACTCATCTGTGAAAAGGAGTTGAAATGATGCTGTATATTCCTGAGGTTTTAGAGGAATTGAGGCACACAGCTAAAGTGGCTGGATAAGCATAATTCCTTGTGGATACATACCAACAAACAGCTGGTTTGCTGTGGGCAAATCTCCTTACTACCTTGGCTTCTCTGTGAAAAGGAACTGTGACACTGTTAATGGTGACACTACCCAGCATACATAGAACATTTGTGTGTTGCTGCAGAGTAGTTGCTGCCACAGTATGGAAATTGATGTGCCTTCCATCCAGAGAAGATGGATCTGCTTGGAGGTACCCAATTTTTAAAACACAGATCCACAAAGCCTACAATTTGCATTGTTTTCCAGGGGAAGTGGAGTGGAAGGAGCTCTTTTCAGGTATGAGGCTTGTTCATAGGTCTGAGCATCCTGTGATGTATCTGCATCCCTGGGGGAAAGCAAAAACTGGGCAGGCATCCGAGAAGCCTGGTTCTTCCCGTATTTCTTGCATATGTCCAAGACGGTTATTTAGTGTAAGGATGAAGTAATACAGCAAGATTTCTGACCCTCAGTCAGGCCTTTTAGCAGACTTTTTTACCCACTGAACTTAATGGGCAAAGTGACAGTCATTCTTACTCTTTCCTGCTGAGCAGTCTAAGCTGTCATGTATGGGTGCAGATGGGCAGCTCTGGACCTACTGCTGGCCTCTTCTTTGGCATTATATCTTCTGGCTGGCTGTGTTGCTGATGATGGTGTAACCCAGAGAAGAAGCTGGGCCCACAGAAACTGCTCCCCCTCCCAGTCACTGATGGTATGAATTAAAGGGGACAGATTCCCAGCCTCAGCCCTGCGCTGGCCAGCTTAAGCTAAGTCTGTAACAAGAAGCTGGTGATGCTGGGATTTTCCATACTGGTCAGAAATGGAACAAACCAAGCAAGGGGATTTCTTGTGAAAGTCCTCTGCAGTGTCAACTCAGGTTTCACTTCTTCCTTCAAAAATAAATCTTGCTTATTCCTACAGGAGATTTCAAGGCTGCTCTCTAGTGGCTACCATTGTCATAATGCTTTTTGGAGGGGCAGCAAGGGTTTTCATTGGTCTCAACAACAGGAAGTTCCATGACAATCTGCACAGTCCTTATTGCAACACTTGTTTGTAAGGGTTTTGGGGAGGTTTGTTTTTTTTTTCCTTCCTGTCAATTGAACTATCTTATTTCAAAAAGCTGACATGCCATGGGAAAGGTATTTTGGTTCAGCATTGCTTTCTCCTGCTGAGGACCTCCACACCTTACTCCCACACCCATGACCTCCATTGTCATCCTCATTCTTCCCACTGGGACGAGCTTGGTGGCTTGGTGGCTCAGTGCCTGATGATGAGAAATGGAAGCTGCAATTCTTGGAGAAGAATGGGTTGTCTGCCCCCTGAGCTCTCCCACTGCTCATTGCTCTGGCCTGCTTTTTACCCACCTCTTCAACTGAGGTCACTCTGCCTAACACAAGTTTCTCTGTGTGAAATGGGCTCAGTCAGAGACAAACCTGATTCTCTCTGACTTTCATCCCAGCAGGAGACTGAAGAGTCGTGTCTGAATGAGGGGTGTGTTGAATGGAGACTCTATCCTGCTCTGGTGCAGTTCTCCCTCCAGAACTGTCGTCTGTGACTTGCAGGAAAAAAGTGCAGGGAAGAGTAACACCAGGGACCAACCCAAAGCCTTTCACACTACAAAGCAGATAAAAAACACTGGGAGGAAAGAAAAAGCCAGCAACACTTAAAAAAATGCCTTCTTTACACTTCTCACATGTGGTCCGTGGTGTGCAGAGGTGGCCTCCTGTGTGTTGTGTTGTCTGAGCCAGATAAAAACATCTTGCAGTTTTTCAAAAACTTACAGACATTTCCAGATCACTGAAATGTGTCCTATAGGAGGGAACAGGACAGATACTACTGTAAACAACAGTGGTGGGTTAAATTTGCATTGTATCATTTGGTAACCCTTTTGGGTTTTGTGAAAAAGGTTTTGCAGTATCTTGGTGTAGTGTATTTCAGAAAGAAGGAGAGTGTTCTAAAAGCCTGTTCTAAAAGCCTCATGTATCATATGCTGATATATGAGATTGTTTCACAGACTTCATTCCAGACTGTTTCTTCTTTCGCTGAAAATATTTCCCCAGCTGTCATCTTTTGGAAAAAAATTTGTGAATCCTTCAGATTAGAAAGGATCACTCTTTTCATGCCATTGCAGGAAAGATAGAGAAGATCAAGCCTCCTCCATCGCCCACCACAGAAGGCCCTGTCTCACAGTCTGACCCACCACCCGAGGAGTCTGCAGGAGCCCAGCGACCCAAGAACTTAATGCAGACCCTCATGGAGGATTACGAAACACATAAAACCAAGAGGAGGGAAAGGATGGATGACAGCAGTGTAAGTGCACTTTTCATTTTCACTTTTTGCTGTGCAGTAAAGACCATGACTCATGAGAGCCAACATTCAGACAACACTGTTTCTTTCCCAAGAATCTGCTCAGATTGTCTTGCAAGTGTGCAAGGATTTTAACACACTGTAAGGGCCAGTGTTTTTGAGATGGATGGATGCGGCCCAGTGGAGAGGAAGAGAGAGTGTAACTGCAGATAATCAAAAGCAACTCATATTAAACTTCATTGTAATCAATTAAGTTAATTGTCAGTAAGGGCAGTGGGCAACTGCCCTTCCATTGGTGGACTCTGTTAATTCACACATGACCAAGACCCTTCAGTGGGTTATTTTAGTAACTTTTTGAACTGTGTGGATCAAGCATGTACTCACACCTGTGTTCATAGAACCCCCAAAGTCCCATCCCAATGTGCTGAGTACGTGGGCAACTTCCCCAGAAACCATGTCTTGCAGAACAGGATTGCAAATGTCTCAGGGTCTGCATGCTGTTTCCCTCTGAGTTTGTTGTCTTTCATACATAAACAGAAGATGAACCAGAATTCCCTTTTGTGAAATGGGTGCCTGAATTTCAGTCATTACTGTAGTACAATTTAACCCAATTAAAATGTTCTTTTTTGGAGACACCAATAAGAAGAGCTATGAATTCCATAGCTGGAATTATCAAAATACAGGTTTAACCATTATACAACTTGTTTCCCAACAGAGCATGAAGTGGTTTTTTTATTCAGACTCATCATTACTGTGGTTAGTGAGTGCAGAAGGTAGTGAGATACAAGAACAGTGTAAAATTTTTTCTCATTGCTGAAGCAGCCACAGTCCTTGGGCCTTTCCCAGAGACATCAGAGCAATGACCCTAGTGCCAAGGAGCTCATTATCCAGAGAAACTGCTTTCTAGTAATGTTCATTAAAGGTAGAGCCTCGTTATGCGTGTGGAAGTAAGTGAAGGTTTGTAACATGAATGCTGCTCTAATCTGGCAGCTATTATATATGAATATTAAAATCAGAAGGAACACCGTGTGAAGTGGTCCTGTTGTATTTCTGCTGGTTAATGAAAATGTAGTAGAAGGCCTGACTCAAAATGTAAACAGGTTCATTTCCACTGTACACCAGAAGCTTTCTGGTCCCTTCTCCTACTGCAAAACTGAAAAACAAGATCTCATCGTCCATCCGGCTGCCACATAGGAAGCCAGCTTGTGCACAGAAGTGTGCCTTGTTCTGTCAGTGACATCTTGGGGCCACATCTGGGGAAGGAGCTAGTTTCCCTCTTTTCCCCAAAGACCCTGTGAAATGGGGCGGCTTCATCTGCTCTGGTGGGTGCTGTTCTCTGGCATGACCCCAGACAATCTCTTCCCCTCAGTGGCATTCCAAGGCTTGGAGGAGACATGTCAGACCCTCATGCCCTTTGCGGAAGCCAGGAGGAACTTTAAGAAATGAGGGATATAAAACTCCTATGGTGCAAACCAGAACTGGTCCTCAGGAGACCTGCAGTGAGCATCTGTCAGTCTGCTGGCTTGAAAATCAGAGAAGCTGCTCTGCTAAAGAGGCAGCACTCAGCTGGTACTCAGCCCCGCACTTTTCGTCCACCTCTGTGAAGAGCAGAAGTGACTTGCCCAGCTGTGAAGCAGTGGCATGTGGCTGAAATCTTCTCTCACAGCTGTGATGGTTACATGCTCTCTGTTGTGCATGTCGTAGCGCACAAAAGACATGCGGGATGTCATTAGGCCTAACTCCTTCTGTTTAGTTACCTGAGTGCAACTCCTCAGGTACTTGTGGAGCTGCACATGTGTCCCCTGGAAAGCAGGCCACAATTGCATTGTCTCTTCTGCAATTTGAACTGAGCCCTGATGTGCTGACCAGAGCACTGGTCTGGGCAGCATCTGACTGAGGAGTTGTGCTCGGAGTGCCCTCTCAGCTGTCCGCTGCTGCTGAAGCTGCCCCCGCACTGAAGCTACCCAGTGCCCAAAGATGCATTGCCAGTGCACTGGTGCTGGTCAGCCAACTTGTGGGATGGATCCTTTTCTAGGATGAATTGTCAAAGCTGCAGTGAATTTACAGAGCCCCAGTGCACAAAGAAGTCCCGCAGTGTTGTGACTTCTTGTCGTTCTCCCCTTCTGCAAGCCCACTGCATACAGCCAAACAGGATTTGCATTCTTGCTGCTGCCTACCCAAAATCCTTTTAGAGGACAGTGTCCTGAGAGCCCAGGGAGAGCTTCTTTGGACCAGCAGGAGTGTTTTCTCTTCCTTGCCTTTTTCCGCTCTCCTTTTGGAAACAATTCCTGCTATTGACAGGGGAAAGATAATTCAAAGGGGAAGTGCTGCACTTGTGTCAGTGTTAGTTTGAGCTAGGATTTTACATGCCAGGCTAAGCAGTGGTTATTTAACAAATAGTTTTGATTTGTTAGCAGAGGACATGTAACCGTGTGCTCAGGAAAAAGGTTTCTGTAAATAATGAAACAAAAGAGCTCATCACTGGCCTGCTTTTAAAAGCGTACAAAATATAGAAGAAGCCTAACTGACAACCAAACAGGGAGCTGCCACTTGGAGCATTAAGTCATGTGAGCTAAATGTGGCTCAGCATTGCTCTTTGTGAGTAAGGGGAACCAGAGACTTCCTTGAGTACTGGGAGCAGTCAGGGTGCTGTGGCAGAAGGGGCAGAAGACCACAGTCTCCTGAATGGGATTGTGGAGACGTTTGATGGCCATGGAAACTCCCCCTCATTCGCTGCACACACCAGCAGTTGTGACGTATAGAGCTTCATTTTTTTCCTACGCAAGACACACCTGAAGGCAGGACAGTGGTTTCAGTGGGACATCTACCCTGTCTCTCCTTTAAACATCACCACCTTGTTTTATGTCTGGCTTCAGTGGCTAGAACACAGCTGCCCTAGCCGGGGCTTGCAGGTTTTGCCTTTCAGAAACAAAGGGCAAGTCAAGTGCATCTTCTCTTGGAAGAACTTCAGGCAAAGGAGGCAGTTTCTTCCAAAGAGGATGTGTTACAGTAAAGGTTTCAACAGGTGAGAAAAAACAGCAGCAAGATAGCAGGTCAAGCGCTGATGGTAAACAAGACCGAGACTGGCCAAGCAACGTCATTAAAAAAACATCAAACTGATCAATACTTATTTTTTTATGACACCAAGTTGCTTGAAATCTTACACTCTGGTATGTGCCAGTTCCTGCGATTTCTTTATTTTGTTCTTGTTTCCTAGTTATAACATGCTTGTTCAATGTACTAATGCTGGTCTTTTCCCTTTCCACCAGTACGCCTGTAAATTACTGTCTAGCAAGGTTACTTCTGAGGTACTTTTCAACTGCATATTTATTTTTGCTTTCTCTTGCATGGTGATTCCAAGTGCATGTCGCTGCAGTTTGCATTTTCATACTGTGTGCCAATGCTGTTTCATATCAAAACCAGGATGCAAATGGGGGGGGGAGGGATATTCCCCCATGTCTCTCTCATCAACAAGTATTTCTGTGGCTGGTTTTCTAACCCTTAGATTCTAGCTGCAATTTCTGGCATGGGAAGGGTTGTCATCAAAGGGATGGGAGCTGTGCCCAGGACTGGAGCATTCCTGAGGCATGAAATGAGAACTTCTCCTTAATCCCTCTTACTGTTTTGCTGGCAAAGCTAAATTGGGATCCAGGCATCCTCAGATACTGAGTGCTGTGGCTTTTGTTTGCTCTGATTACAATGTATTCCACGCTACCAAAATCTTTACTACTTTGTAAAGAGTCTGCACACCAGCCTTTCACCTGTGGAGGAAGAGAGTCAGATGAAATCACACAGCCTGTCTGGTGAATTTTGTGAACCTGTCTATATCCCTGTCTGTTATGACGTGATGACTGATCACAGCCCCACAACTTAACATCAGAATTGGTCTCAAAGTAGAAGAAACTCAAACTTCCTAAAGAAAGGGTATTACAGTGACATTTGGTATTTTAGTAAGGCAGTAACTTACACAGTCAGTCCTTATCCCTACAAAGCGGTACTCTGCCAAACGCAACCATTTGAAGAGCAAGATGTTGATACCAATTACACTTTGCAATGTTTATTATGAATGAGGTGCATAATAACGTGAACATTTCAGTTGCCTGTAATTTTCTGTGTAGAAGTATGTGCAAATCTGGACTTCTGTAAGAGACACAAGCAGATTGTGGTAGTGACTGACATTTATTTGTCCAGTATCAACCTTTCCACTACTTCCCTCTTCCATAACATATTTGACAACATCAGCTACCTCAACATTTTCTGTCCTGAGGAGTAAAGCAAAGACACTATGCCATTTCCTATTTATTAAATAATTCAGTGTGGGTTTTATCTCACTGATACCAGCCAGTGATTGATCTTCATGTAGAGTATTTATAGAGAAGTAATCTGTATAATGAGTATAATAATCAGTGCTTTCAGAGACCTGGTTTTAAGCAGAGGTTTGGGCTCTTCTGCCCCATAATATCTGCACAATATTCTGAGTTACAATTATGAATGGCAAGTAGTGATCAGAGCATTTGATACTGTGTGAGAGACAGAAGCTCGGGTGTAGATTTTATATGCCCAGTCTTTGGCCTTCTGCTGGGAATAGTTGCATGTCCACCTTGTAAAATGATAATGACACCAGGAGTAATGAGCTGGAAATGAGCTTGCATGGATGGGAAAGGGCATAGAGATGAAAAAAAGACTGTAGGACACAGAAGTTCTGTATGCAGGTGGAAGTACGCCACCTAGCTAGCTAATCAAGGCTCAGGTTGAAGAAACTATTTGGTTCTCACCGGAAATCTTCAGCTGAAGCTGGGCAGTTGTTTCGGTAGAACAGCAAGTCTCAAGGCATGATATCACTCTACTCTCTACTGACCTGACAGCTGATCTGTGTCTCTTATTGACCACAGCCCTCCTTAACCTTCTCGAGTGCAGACAGGTGGCTTAATTTTAATGGCTGTTGGCAGGACTGGAGCTGACCCAGCTGTGCTTGTGCCATCTGGGAGCAGGGGCTTCCATGCAATCAGTCTGGTGGCTCCACTGCAGTAAGCAGCAAACCCCCAGCGAGGCATAGCAACTGCTGAAGTTACCCTACATGCAACAGACCACATCCTGCTCTATTAGGTTGATGTGGTTTTATCACCTCCAAATTCTTGCAGTCTGTGTTACAAGGATATTCTTTTAAAGAGACCACAGATACCAAGTATGCAAGTGCCTGCACTTACATACTTTGGTTTTATCCTCAAAATCTGATTTTGGCCTTGCGACTATATATATCTTTGAAACTAGGGGAGATTATCCTGAGTTTGCTTAATATCAGTCAAGCTGTATGAGGTTCATGCCTGGAGTACTGTGTCCAGCTATAGGTCCCCCAACATAAGAAAGATATGGACCTGATGGAGTGAGTCCAGAGAGGACCATGAAGATGATCAGAAGGCCAAAGCACCTCTCCTAGGAAGACAGGCTGAGATAGCTGGGCTTGTTCAGCCTGGAGAAGAGAAAGCTTGAGGGAGACCTTACAGCAGCCTTCCAGTACCTAAAGGGGGCTTGTAAGAAATCTGGAGAGGGGCTTTCTACAAGGAGATGTAGTGACAGGACAAGGGGGGATGGCTTTAAGCTGACAGAGGAGAGATTTAGATTAGATATTAGAAAGAAATTCTTCACTATGGAAGTGGTGAGGCACTGGCACAGGTTGCCCAGAGAAGCTGTGTCTGCCCCATCCCTGGCAGCATTCAAGGCCAGATTGGATGGGGCTTTGAGCAGCCTGGTCTAGTGGGAGGTGCCCCTGCCTATGGCAAGGGGGATTGGAACTAGAGGACCTTAATGTCCCTTCCAACCCACACCACTCTGTGAGGTACTACTGAGGTAGCATTTTGAAATGTGGCCAAAATGCAGTATGCCACAGACCCACAAAAACAGCCATGATAACTAAAGCAAAGACCTTCTTTGGCCTGCTGTGAAGGGCTTCTTGGTGCTGGAGTCATAATGGGTCTGGACAGCCCTGATATTTGCCAAAAATATTCTAAAATGGAGATCATTTGCTATTTTAGGCAAGCAGCTTCCTGGGTTGCGAATTCAGTGCTCCATTGAGGAGTCCCAATTCTTCACGCAGTCATTTCAGTTGCACACTATAATTACCCCATTGTTTCCTCTAGTGGATGTTAAACTGACAGAGCCTAGTGAAAAAGAGGATTATTTTAGGTCAAACAGTCTTTTCAGTTGATTAGAAAAATAGTTCTGGAGTAGCTATCCAAATGGACCTTTAGTTTATTAGTATCTGTTCTCCTATTTAAGGGGGCTTGTTTATTAATACTAAGCCAGACATCAGTATTTGTTTTCATGCAGACACTAAGTCCACATTCAATGCCCTCACAGTATCTCTGATGTAGTTCTGGAAACAGTTTTCCTTGGAGCGGCCAGCAATATTTGCAGAAGCTTCTGGGCACGTTTGCAGACAGGGGATAAATGGAATAAACTGTTGCTATCTTTTAAAACAAAGAGACAATGATTGATCCAAAGCAGAGATCTTCAATATTTATGGATCCTGACTGTTGCAAGCCATCACCAGAGACCATCACAACATTGTGATTTTCAGCAAGGAAGACACTGACTGGAAACTGTTATAAATTATGTAAAATCCATTTTATTTTCAGCTGGCATAAATCTGCAGGCCAAATTCAGCAGATCTCATTTAAATATACCACCACTCTGTGACAGTGGAAGTTTTGGTTTGAAATTTGTGCTGAATTTGCTGGTTTTTTCATGTGAAGTTTAATCTAGTGGGGAAAACAGTAATTTTCTGTGGTTTATTTAATCATTATCCCATATTGGTCTTGATAGTCTCCTGACTGCTAGATACTCTAGCAGTATTTGTCTGTTGCCATCCAAAAAAAGAAGTTACTGGTTTCCCCCACCTCCCCTTTCATTTCTAACCCTGGAGTAGCCGCTTTTCTCATTCTGAGAAGATACGATGATGCTCTGATAGCTGGTTCCAGCTTTGGTCCCTCATTGTTCAGTTTGGGTTGTCTTTCCCTGGTTCAGGCGCTCAGAATACTAATAGTTTAAACCACTGGTCCACAACCCTGCAGCGGAAGCAGCTCCAGTACACTGCTTACGGGGTGGTGTCTGAGAAGAAGTTGTTTTACTGATTCTGGTACTTAACTTTGTTTAATGAATTACTGGGTTTGTGAGCACATCTGACCTCTACTGGGTAAAATAGAAACTGCTCAGCCCTGCTCCCCCTTCCCAGAGATTGCTCTGCAAAAACAGGAGGCATGATTTGGGGAAGAACTTCAGAAAAAAAAAATCCCTCTAGTGAACCTGGACCAGCTCTTGTAGCCCTGGTCAGTGCCAGGAGGCAGGTGGAGCTTCAGCTCAACATTGTCTCTGTTAGCTGGATTTTGCCTTCAGTTGTTTGGCTTGTTCATAGTCTCAGTCAAAACAAAAGAGCAGGCAAGGAAATAATGAAGCTTGAAGTGTGTTCTCATTCCTGTAAGCAAAGCTATAGCCTGTAATTTCAGCTGACAATCCAGAGCTGATTTCCCATTATTGCCTGTACAGGAGCCTGCAGCACTTGTATGCTATTCTAACCACAGCTTGTCACAAGGGAAAAGAAGAGTTTCTTTAGTCTTAAATTGTTTATTTTTATTCTAGCCAAGACTTACGTCCTCACTGCCTCTGACTTTCTACACCAAAGAATAGAATAGCATCATCCCTTCAGAAGGCCAGCTACTCTTCTGCAGTCAAGGAGAGTGTGGAGCAGCTTGCAGGAAGTGTTTAGGGACCGGGGATGGCACACATAGTTTCAGTGAACAGTCACGTACTTGTTGAGTTGGGTTTTTTTACAATTACTTTTTTAACTGACTGTTTCAACAATTCAAAATTTAACTTCTGTGGTTTAGAACACACTGAAGGCAGTGGATGTTGACAGCTTTGTAGTTTGATCATGGAGCTGTTACTTGGGTGTTGGTCACAAAATATCATTGTCACATGCGTCTGTAAGAAGGCTTCAAACCCATTTATGTCTCATTCTGCTGGGAGAAGAACAGCCATTGCCATGCATTATTTGCCAAGGGGTACATCAGATGCATGTCACGGTAACACCTTTGGGTTTTGTTTGATTATTTTTTAACCTTGTTAAAACACATATTAAAGCTGTTTCTTACTTTTTTAGTTAATTGCTTCTGTGTGTGCATGCTTGTGCATATGTATAATACATACACAATGTGTATGTTTTTACATGTGTGCATATATGTGTGTGTGTGTATGACTCTGTGTGTGTATGAAAAATATGTGAATGTATCAGAGTCCATCTCGTTCCACACTCTGCAGGCTGTGGAAGTCCTCCTGGTGTAAGTCTCCATTCCCATATGCATGGACTGATTCCAAGAACACTTGATCACAGTGCATAGACTTCGCTCTTGGCATAGCTGCAAGCCAAAGACCACAAGAAGATGAGGGGAGGCTGCCTAGTTCTGCCTGCAGGGATAACATGCTTGAAATAAGCAGCAAACTGCTTTCCAGTCTGTACGTGCAGCTCCAAAGCAGCCTCTGGGCAAAGCTGCTGAGTGCTAGCTGGGTGCTAGCTAGCTGCTGGTACCAAAGCTGTGCAGCTGCTTCTGGAGAGAGGACCAAGACCCCATCCCCTACCTTCCCCAGGCAGGGCTGGGGCAATGCATCTCTGGACTGGTAAGGGGCAGCTGGGGCTCACCTGAAGTGAACTTGATACTGCCAGACAACTCCTACCACTTCTGTCCTCTCATGGTGCGGCTTTGCTCTTGTGTGCCATCCCCGCCTTCACAACAGCAAGTGCTTCATCGCATGAGCCCGCCCAGTTTGCACGAGGTGCAGCACTGGGAGACCTGCAGGAAGGGCTGGCCCGGCTGGCCCCTGCCTCCCTCGGTGCACAGTGCAGGGCACCCCAGCACAGGAGCCATGGGCAGCTGAGTGATGTGCTGTGTTTTCCCTTTCTCTCCTGACCAGGTCCTTGAGGCGACCAGGGTGAACCGCAGAAAGAGCGCTCTGGCACTGCGCTGGGAAGCCGGTATTTATGCCAACCGGGAGGAAGATGAATAACCACACTGCAGTGTGAAGACAGTGACCAGGCACACCGAAACCAAAAAAAATAAAAGAGAAAGGAAGAAAAAAAAACCCAAACACAAAAAAAAACACCATGAAAGCAGCAGCATTTTAGTCCAATATTTATTAATTAAATACACAACAAACTTGATGCACATAGACACAGAAATGATCCAACTCCTGGCAATCATCTAACAACAGGAAAAAAAACACCTAGAAAATACGCTCTCTTCCTTCCCTCCATCCCCCCTCTGAAATAAGGCAATGGGGAGGGTGTACGGGGTGGGAATGCATGGCTGGAGGTCGGTGTGGAGGAGCCTGCGGCCAGGGTTCATGCACTCCTTCCCGCTGGCCCAGTTGACAGCCCTGCCTTGCCCCTGGGATCACCATCCCCAGAGCACCTCGTCAGACACTTCTGCAGTTCCTTCACAATCCACAGTGCGGCACCCAGACTATCGGTGTTACTTCAGCGTACTCTTATCCAGCCACAAAACATAACAATATTGCCCTGTGTTGCTATTCCTTTGTGAAGACAGAAGGGTTGGGTTTGGGATTGGGGCAGGTTTGGAGGTGGGTGGGTTCACCTCCCCCTTCTAGTAATTAATCTGTTTGAAAGGAAAAACAAACCAACAGGGAGGTTGTTATTGCAAATGTACAATCCAGTAGACACAGTAAAACAGTCCTTGTGTTGCAAACACAAGCCATCACAACTTAGGAGTGGAATAGATGGGGATGAGAGCTAAGCCAAATGGATTACCTTAGTTTTAGGATCCTATATGCTTGCAATATCACCTGGGCTACAGGTTCTCAGAGCATATATACACAACAAAGTTTCTAAATAGAAAATCTGTATTTAGTGGATAACAACTATTTTTTGATGGTGGGGAGGGAAAAGTGGCATATGTGTAAAATCTATGAAGATGGGTAATTTGAAATAGAAAGGTAGTGGGAAAGGGATACACATAAAGGACATTTAATTTTTAAATGATGCAGTAATTGAAGTAAAGCCAGTCTCTGGCCTAGAAAGAAGTATGAAACAGAGAAAAAAGATAGTTAGATCTTCAACTATATTTATACAACAGAAGAAGCCTTTGAAGTACAATGCTTTGTGGAAGTCTTCACGTTTCCAGGCAACAACAAAAAAATCTGAAGGGCATAATGGGTTGGAAGGAGTGAGCAAGGAAGAGCAGGCATGGGAAGAAAACATTAGTTTTGCCGTTCAGCCAGTGTTTTCAGTGCTACAGACAAACCATAGAGCCTTTCGTTATTGCTTAGACTTGGGATCATCAGTGAAGGATTAGTGTGGATCTGTGTGTGCGTGCAGGCATGTGTGCGTGTGTGCATGTGTGTGTGCAGGTGCATGGATGAGGTTGGCATACCGGGAACCGCATGGTAGTGTGTGTACTGATTATTTTCTCCAAAGCTGTTTACCAGCTGTAGGGGTGAGTGCTAATTTCTTTTTTTTTTTCTTTTTTTTTTTTTTTCCTGAACGGGGATATAAAAACAAGGCACTGAGTTAATGCAGTATTTGTGATATTAAAATTTGACCCAACATCATATTTGCATGAGTCACAATTGCAAAGTATTGACCAGTTTTGTAAGCTGACAATTAGGAAAAGAAATGTGGTATTTATTCTTGTGCTTTGTATTTGTATGTAGTGTAGAGGCTGCGGGTTTACTTTTTCTTTTCACCAAGTAATATTATAGGCATATTTTACAACTGGGAACCATAATTTCTGGACTAGAAACCAACAAGTTTTGGGGGTAACAGAAAAAAGACACTGAGTGTTTTTTCTATATAAAATATTCAGTCTTTTTTATAAACTATTATTTTGACATGTTTTTAATAAATCATTAGCCAGGTCCTCCCTTAAGCCTTTCCTTGGCTTCATGACCTGCTGTGCTGTTTTATCCTGAAACACTGAGCTCATTTAAAATAAGTACTATTACTGTGAACATACTTCTGGTGCTTTTCTTAAACAAACACAGAGCTTGCAACCAAATTGTTCCCCACACCACCACTTCCCCACTCCAGTTCCTTTAGCATGTGACTTCTGTCTGTGGACCCTTAACATTTTGAGGCTTATTTTCAGGGAATTGTAGCAAATACAATTACATATACCTGCTAACTCAGTTCTGTCAGTTCTCTCCCTAAGTGCTATTGAATAGAATAGAGAAGAGCATTCACTGTGATAAGGGCAGTGTGCTTATCTCAAGGATGTGCTCTAAACCCAGGTGCATGGCAAGGCACCCTGCCTATGAAGGAATTGTATTCCTAATGAAGTGGACCCATTGTTCAGACATGGTAACCAGCAGATGTGATTCATGCCTGACTATAGGAAAAGCACCACCACCAGTGCAGCACTCTATTGGGACATCATGGAGCCCCTGTGAGCTCTTTCCGTCAGTACCAAGAGTACCAAGAGTTCTGGCTCCCTCCACCCTTGGAGAGAGCTTAAGTGAGAATGGGGAAAAGGGTGTTTCCTGAGCAGAAGAGATGGCCCCTGCACTTGCAGTGAGGTGGTCTTGTACCAAACAATGGTGTTCAGTTTCCCCAGTATTGCCCTGAAACCAGGGCAGCCCTGTGCTGCCTTCCCAAGAACCTGCATCTTTATTTTATCTAACCTGGAGGCCTGTTTCCCCTTCTGCTCTCTCATTGGAAGCCAGTGACATTGATTACCATCACAAGACATCTCTTCAGGCTTTGCCACATCCTCCCCTCCCACCACAATCAGCTGTGAGTCTTTGAAGTGAAAATTAAATGGTTCCCCTAGAAAGGGGATGTGGCGATGGGGAGAGGCCAGGCAGGAGTCCTCTGCACCAGAAACATCTGCTTTTGGCCCCTGTGACAAAAGTATTTGCATGTATCGGTCCAGGAAAGCCAAACTTTCCACCCAGCAGAGTTTTGTTCTCTTCCAGAAATTATGGACATGCATAGTCAGCAGCACACATTCAGCGCTGTGGTAACATGAGTGCGATGCAGTTTACTTGCCTCTGTTATTTCATTTGCATGCTACCAAGCTTAGGTGTTTATAAGTATACGCCAGTAATACGTATCTATATAACTATCAGATGCAACAAGAGCACTATTACAGTTAACTTCGTCTTCACAGAAGCGCTCATCCTTTCCCGTGGCAAAGACTGGTTTTAATGAAACTGTGTATTGAGAAATAGTTAAGCATTAGCATTTGTGATTATAATCAGTTTGGAGTTACAGTGCAGGTTTTCTGAACAATTTTTTTAAAAGCTGCCAGTTTGGGCTTCATCTTGCTCTGTACTGACATTATCTGAAGGAAAATACGGTGCATTGACATGTTTGGCAACCAAGAGGCAGCTTCCTTGACATGACTTATCGACCAGTTTCCACAGTACCTGGCTTTCTGTATGTTAACCACTTAAATGTTATCCTGCTTCTGTTTTATAGTGACTGTGAGGCCTACAATGCAAGTATATAATTATTTTCTCATTAAAACAGAAACCTGTGTTGTGTTTCTATAAAGGTGCCTGTTTATTCATGTGTACTCTCACAAGCAGCACATGGCTGGAAGAGAGTGGCTTGTGTCCCACCTCCCAGGGGAGTCCTTGGTCTCTCCCCCAGTTCTTGATTCTGCTTCTTTTTGCCTAGCGGCAGGAGAGATCTCTTTTACTCCACTCAGTTGGTATCAGATGTAGATACTAGGGCATCCCTGAGTATTCCCTTCCCATTAACATGCTTATGGAGGGCTGCAGAAGGTAGTTCCACTTTGTGGCAGATTATGTGGGCTTTCTTCTGATGCTTTCTGACCTGCAGGGACCAGCTGCTTGCTCATTGCCACAGCCCTTCACCCCCACTGATGTTCGGCTGGGCCAGGAGAGACCCCATCCCCTACCTCTACTAGGAAGCTGCTATCGCATTTGCCTGCAAGAGCTGGAAGATGCCAGTGCAAGGGGTACATGGCAGCTGTGCACTGGCTGCAGAGAGCTGCTGGGAACTGAGCCGGCTCATGTCAGCCTCTGCCCCTCCTTGTGCCAGGAACAGCCAGGCTTAAATTATAACCTGCTCCACAGCTCACAGGAGAAGGCGGGGGACAGTGATTTTGATGGGAGTTGGCCAGGGCCACCTAACTGTAACATGGACCCTGCCTTCCCTTGTGCACACATCAGAAATGGCCAAGGAGAAAAGGCAGGTATTGATTTCCTTTCCCATTAGTAAAGATAGCTGAAAGTAAGAAAATCAGTTAGAAAGCAAGCTGGAAAATCTCTCCACCAGTTATGATCTCTATGAAGGAAAAGAGGTTATTGCCTTTTCAAGGCAGAATAGGCTGTCTGCTTTTCCTTGCTGTGTGCTGAGAGGGATAGTGTATTCCTACCCTGTGTTCCTACTGGTAGACATCTAAAAAAGATGTCTTTTTAGACATCTAAAATCCCAGTTACCCCACCATGTAGCCAAAATAACATGAATCAAGCTCTGGAGTGTTTCTGCAGAGTAGCTGATGACTGCAAAAGCCATTCTATCCATCATTTCTGGTGTAGTCTCATACAAGGTGAGGATGTTGTGCCTGTAATAGTTGTTGGTGGCTTTAACAGGCTTCAGCAGGATGGGAAAGCAAATGGAGAGGCAAAGGAAGCCCTCTGCAGAGGTGTGTTTGATTAAGCTGCTTTAAGTGGAGGAAGAGCAGGCATTACAGTGTTTGTAGTTGTGAGTGAGAACAGGAGGCTAGGAAGAAAACAAGAAAAACCCCCACAAACAGTCTGTAGTGTGAGGAAGCCAAGTCAGAGCATCACCAGCTGTAGCAGGGGCCAGGGGGCAGGGCTAGGCAGGACCACTGCTACAAATTCTAGCGAGGACATTAGCACTAAAGATGACTTTCAGTTATGTTCTAGTTATTGAAGAGACGAGGATGGCCAGTCCAGGAAACTATTAGTAGTGTGTGAGCCCAGCCCTGCACTCCTCCTCAGATTAAAAACGGAACAGCATCCCAGTGCTCCACGTGGTGCAAGACCAAGGGGAAGGGGCTATCCTGTCACAGCAGCACGGGGGGAAAAGGGAGGGGAACCACGACAAAACTAATCAAACAAAACACACAAACAAATGACCCAAGCAGCAACAGAAAAACCCAAAATGCCATCCTGATCTTGGAGTCTCCACGCGGAACGCTTTTACAGTGCTAAATGCGGCTCTAGTGTGAGAGCTCCTCCTCAGTCCCAGGCATGTGTCATCTCTGCAGTGAATTCAGGGCGGTGCGCCATCCGCAGCTGGAAATGCTGAGGGCCTTGTTCCAATCTAAAGTGTGACAGTAGAGCAAGATCGATGAAGGAAATAAAAACGTGCGCAAAGCTACTCCATCGCATCCTCTTTTTGCTGCGAACTGCACGGGGAGGATTGCATGGCAGCGGCTTGTGTAGCAACAGTGACACCTGGAGGGCAGATTGCACTGAGCATGGGAAAACCCTCATTTCCAAGGGTGTTTCCTAGAAGCCAAATTCTGGGAGCAGCTAATACCCGCCCGGGACATATGCGCTGACTGATCAATCTCAAGGCCCTACCAGTGCCATGCCCACTACAACAGCACTCGTGTTACTTACGCAGCAAGCCCTCTTGGGATTAACAACACATTAGGAAAAGAGTCACAGCACATCTGGGGTCCCACACACAAGGAGGACATGGACCTATTAGAACAAGTCCAGAGGAGGCCACAAAGATGATCAGGGGGCTGGAGCACCTCTCCTAAGAAGACAGACTGTGAAGGTTGAACTTGTTCAGCCTGGAGAAGAGAAGGCACCAGGGAAGCCTTAGATCAGCTTCCAGTGCCTAAGGGGGAACTACAGGAAATCTGGATGGGTACTTTTTACAAGGGCTTACAAGTAGTTACAGTGCAAGAGGTAATGGCTTTACACTGACAGAGGGGAGATTCTTCACTGTGAATGTGGCAAGACACTGGAATAGGTTGTCCAGAGCAGCTGTGGCTGCCCCATCCCTGGCAGTGTTCAAGGCGAGGTTGAACAGAGCTTTGAGCAGCCTGGTCTAATGGAAGGTGTCTCTGCTCATGGCGGGCGGTTGGAACTGGATGAGCTTTAAGGTCCCTTCCAACCCAGACCATTCTATGATTCTGTGCTTCTGTGATCTCACAAGCTTCTCAGGGGGAAATAGTTGGGATAGGGACCCTAGAAAATGTTGCTGTGCTTCACATGCCCACACAGTGCCCTATACAACCCTGTAAGGTCTCCTCCTATACAAGCTTCTGGGGTGCACCAGACCTCCCAGCCAGCCCTTGCTGGAAGTAATTGCAAACTCTGTTGCCGCAGCAGGCAGATTGGTGGAGGTCTGTGGCTGGAGTATACAAAACACTTTGCAAGGGGCTGTGGTGCACTCACACTTGTTGCTGGCTGAAGGTGTATGCAGGGCAGAGGGCAAGAATAGCAAGCTGAAATAGCTCCATGAAGACGACGTTTTCACGCTGGGCCGCCGCAGGCAAACCACGCCAATGCGCTCCCCCTTGTGGCATCACTTATTGTGAGAGGCTGTTGCTCAGGATGGAGCAGGCTGCTTATGTACAAATGACGCCAAAAAGCACTTCCTTTTGTAGCATCTGGGAAAGTTGAACTCTCTCAGCCTTACCTTAAAATGAGCATCAAGATCTCAAGCTGCAACTGAAACACAAGAAGCCATGAAAATACTAGCAAAACCACATGGATAATAATATAACCCTGGTGAAGTGGCACTTTGCAGCACCCACACAAGGCCTCAAGTGTTGCAAATAGATAACCAGTGATTAGAAAGGAGAGAAGAGCTCGTGCCTCTGCGAAGCATCATCTCCATGGAGGAAGGTGGAGTTTCCTGATATACAGTGGAAACTGACTTGCTGGGCAGCTTCATCACCCCTGCAGCTGCATCGTGTGAAGGAGGCTGAAAGTATTCAGCCCTACTTAATTGCAGTGAAAGAAGGAAGGTTCTAAAGTAGGGCACTTGCTCACTCCCTGGTGAGGCTTGTTTGCTTCCAGGAGCGTGCCTTTGGTGTACAGCACTGATCCAAAGTACTTACACAGTATTACCCTTTCCCAGTCCCTGCCATCTCCTCACCTTCTGGTGTTCCATTTTGGTGCTATCTGCGCCCAAACTTGGATGTTTCTGGGCAGCAACACTGAATGGCTCCCATAAGCACGGGTATCTTACCTGCTCCCACTGAGCCTCACATCCCCTTCATCAGACCAAGTCCCAGTCACAGGTCCATGACCTGATGGCCACTGCAAGGCCCCATTAGCCCCAGCCAGGCTCCCTCCCAGGCTGTTTTCCTCTTCTCAGGTACTTAGCTGGATTTGAACTTGTTTGCCAAAGCACCCCATGGAAGATGGATAAACCAAGGCCTGTGAAGCAAACTATAAGTGGATCAGTTCCAAACGTACCAAATCACTTAGATACCTAAATACATCTATTAACCCTGTCCTTTGAGGGCTATGCAGAACTCAGCTGACCACTGAACTTGTGCCAATGCACTACAAAATGATGAGGGTATGTTAGTGGGGTTGACTTGAAAGGTTGTTGGAGAAAAGCCAGGTGAAACAAAAACCTTCTCTTGGTTTCATTGCTCATGCCAAAAAGGGGCATGATTACAGCTTTTATTTAATGCTGTGTTTGAGGAAAACAGTTTACCCAAGCTCCAGCCACAGAGTGCTGCAAAGAAGGCAGACTAAGCTTGTATGAGGTGAAGAGGGCTGTTCTTAAAGAGAAGGTTATTGCAAGCTGTGGGACTTGATGTATAACGAAAGTGAAAAATTCTGGCAGGAATGGAGGGAAAGGGGAGTAAGTAATGCAGGTCAGAGGGGAGTGGTATGAACAGTGGAAAACACAAAGATTAACAGGGGAAAATCTTGCTGATGGGAATTTTTCATGCAGGGAGCCATTTCCTGAGCATATTCCAAAAATATGCTCAGACAGCGTTTGAGCAGGGATGGAAGCTGTATGGCAAAAAGCATATTTAACCAAGCTGTCTGTAAATCTGCTGCCAGGTCCAGACTATGGTGGTACAGGACAAGATTGAGATCAGCTGTCCTACTTGGCCACTGTTTACTGAGTCAGTCTTTAGCAGAAGGGAGTCAGGAAATAGCTGACTGACATCATTGCTCATGAACCCCATAATTTATTGACGTGCGGACTCTTTGAGTTTATAAATTAAAAGATAAGTCAATACAGTCTGTCTAAGCTTTGCAGAATGTTTCCAAGGAATTTATTATTGAGATGCTCTAGTACTAAAGGTTCAAAACAGCATTTCAGTAAAGCCCAAAAGGGCTTTATTTTTCAAATCTTGTTTAATCTTTTGTTCCCTTCCGGTGTAGAAGTATTAAATCAGTGTGGTTTTAAATGTCAGGGAGGTCACTCTCTCAGTTTGCACTGTAGGCATCTGCCCTCTTTGCCCTAGGCTATGTGCCTTTGCAGAGGGTATCTGAAAACTCATGACCAGACATGGATGGATAGCTGGTAACAGCTTCCACTGGCATCTTGAATGTGACAACCAGCACAAAATCCCAGTAAGTCATAGTCTCTGACCCTTGGAAAGTGATGTTGTGGAAGTGCATCACATATGGCTACGAGAGGTCTGAGCCCACATCACCTGTACATGGTTCAAGCCCTGCAGCCCTCATCTACAGCAAAGCAAGCAAAACAAGGTCTTCTGGAGGGAAGAGCATGCACTTGACATGGCCCTCAGCTGTGTTCTCTTGCTAACAACAGAGTGTCTCAGGTTCTGCAACCTGAAAGGAAGCTCCTCAGGGGTGAGCGGTCCTTTGGGAGGTGACTGCAGCTGGAGTCCTCCTTTCAAGGGCATCACTGGCACTCTGCTGGTGTCTGAGGTGCACTGTGCAAAGCCATGCTGAAATGGGCAAAGCGGCTGGGAGATGTCGCCCCACTGCCCATGCGCAGTGAGCAGGAGGTATGAAGCCTCTGAGGAACTCATCAGGGAGTGCACAGGTTGTAGTGGGAAGAAGCAGTGCTGCTCTCAGCAAGGATGGATAATTCTCAATGACACAACACGGCACAACAGTGAAGTCTTGGCTCAGCAAAGCTTTGAACTTTGAACTTCAGTGTGTGTGCTGAAGTGAAGGGATGAAATGAAGCAGAAAGAGAGTGGCAAACACCAGTACCAGCAGCTGTCTTGCCACACAAATCAATATTTACTATCATATATTTATCCCTGCTTGTTAGACATTGAAGAACTGCGGCCTGGAAAAAGTTAGCAGCAACAATATTGCTGGAATGCTGCCTGGACCTTCTTGTCTCCTTGGTACATTTTACCGGATACCCCTCTTTAAATCCCAAATTTCCTGCAGCTGCAACAGGGCCCTTCAGAGAAAGGAGAAGAGGTTTAATATCTAAGTCACAATTATATTTCTTTATACACACAGTGGAGTCCTAAGGATACATAAAATCTGCCAAGGTTGTTCATTCACTAGCTGGCTGGGAGGCTGCTAGCTAAAATTCTCCTCAGTAACAGAGGAGATGCAGAGACCTGCACTGCCCTGTCTACCTGAGCATTCTCCAGAGCCTGGAGCTTCCCCCAGGAGCACCTTACCCGATGCAGAGCTGTGGGTCTGAGGAGCCCCAGACACATCTTTGCTGTGTGTCAAGTGGAGGTGACACAACTGCATGGGGTTTCAGAGTCTTGGCAGCCCTTGCTGCTTTGCAGGGAGGGCTCCTCCAGCACCATGGCTGCAGCTTGCCCACCCAGGCACACCTTTGCTTTCCCATTTGAAGAAGATTATCCTGCTGGTGCCATGTTCCACTGGTATCCTGCAGCAAAGTGGATACAGACACGGTCCCCCGCAGCCTCCTAGTCACACTCATGGAGGATGCTGGTGCCTTTCCCTATTGTCCCAGGGACCTCTCCACCCTGCCAGCTCCAAACAAGTGTCCCACCCTCAGGCGGCAACCTGGATGATTAGCCAGGTGTGGCTGCAGCACTTGTCAAAAACACAGGGTTGTCCCTGTTGTCATCTGCACCTCGTGATACCAGGTTGCCTCAGGTCCTTCACCAGTGCTGGGGACTTTCTGCAGTGAGCACAGCGAAAGGCACTGCCACGCAACCACATCTCCAAAACCACCCTTGGGAGTGGTCCCTGAAGGAGCTGCCTGGCACTGAGCAGATGGTGCTCTGTAATCAAGGAGAGGGTTTGAGAGCTTGTTACCAAGTTTCTTGTGGCTTTTATTTCTGAATTGCAGTGGTTCATAAACACCCCTCAGTGGAAGAGCTGCCACGTGGAAATACAGAATGGCGAGGCTCCCAAATGTCACTGGAGTGTGCCGCAGCATCTGCAGCTTCTGGGTTATGTATGCAGCTTCTTGTGGGTTTTAAACAAAAGACCTGAATGTCTTTGACAGGATGTTGTGCATAAAATAGCCTGGAAATGTTAAATACTCAAGTGACTAAAATCATAGTTAATCTTTCTTGCCAATTTCTGTGCTCAGGACCTAGGCTGGCAGAGTGAGCAGAGAGAGGCTGTGAGGAGCGAGTTGCCATCTAGCAGCTCTGAGTGTCTGGGGTTGGATGTCACTGAGGCTCACTGCAGGTGATGGCTTCAGTGCTTGCTTTACCTGCCTTCACAACATACATATAGCCATGCAGAGAGCTAACCTGGGATGTGCCAGGTGCAAACAGCTGGATGTTCAGGCAAGGATGTCTCCAGAAGAACTAAGATTTAGAGAAATATTTTACCTTCCCTCCTCTCCATAGGAAGCACTACGCTTTACACAAAGCACAGGGCAGAGTCTCTATCTTTAAGCATTTATGATGCTTTTGATTTTTTCCACTTCTCATCCTGGGAAATAAAGTATATTTGTCCCTTTTCTCTCCACTGTCCTGGTGTTCCCTGCCAGCTGCTGTTCCCACCACCCTGGAGCTACAGACTTGTGAAGAGATACTCATTTCCTTTAATTGTACCTGTCAAGGGCTGAGTTATCTGGCAAAGGTCCTATCAGCCTAAAAAACATAGTGTTCCTTTTTCACTTGCTCTTCTTTTCTTCTTCCTCCCCCTCACTCCACAAGGATGGGTGGCTTACTATCTCTTTTTCCTCCTTTATCTGGCTCATTAACCTTTCCAATATTGTCTGCTTCTAGTCTTCCTCTGATTCATGTCCACCCTTAACACACAGTTCCTCTTCAATCTTATAAATCCTAAGTCAAATTCACTCACGCACTCCTTCTACAGAGCTTTTATTCACCCCTTAATGCCTTTTCACAAATCTATTTTTACTTAAATCTGTTTGTAGGCTTTTTGGTACCCATTCACCATTGCCACGCAAGTTTCCAGACCTACATTACAAATAAAACTGTGAAGTAGACAACAAAAAGTATTTCTAAATAGCTTTGGAGAGCACTTGGTGGGGGAAGGGTTTGGTTTTTGAACTGGGTTTTTACGGATTATTGACTGTAGTTCATTCAGTAGTGAAAATTTTTAATAGTCATGTTTTGCTGCTGCTATTTCATTTTTCCAGACTATCCATTTTTGCCTTATTTAACATAGGATTGCTCAAGCTGCAGTTCTAGGATATTTGTTTCACCCATTTCTCAAGTCCATTGCTGCCTGCACACTCTTAAACTTTGCAGTGTCCCCACACCAAACCCGAGCAGCATGACAACAATTTAAAAAATACATTGATGTTAATGATAAGGAGGATGTGCACACACAAAATTATTTGGTACAAGGCTTATCTAAGAACTACAGCAGGATTTGTTCTGTGCTGATCAGGCAGACACCAGATATTGCAAGAAGCTTTTTCTTCCTGCTTCCATGCAGAGGATTAATGTTAAGGCACACTGTCAGCACTATTAATTGCCTAAATTCCTCAAGCTAAGGAAAAAGAGAAGCCAGGTCAGCAGAAAGCATGTGTCGAGGATACTTTTGTCTTTCCAGCAGAGGGAGCAGCCCACGGGAGACTACAACCAGATAAGCAGGAAACTCTGAAATGAGAAAAACAGACAAAACATTGCATCTCTTGGTGGAAGCATGGCAGCACAGGTTTCTGGTGCTGCTTGGTCAGCCAGCATCTGTCCCAGAGGAAACCAGACAGTGCTGCTGTTTCCATCTCTCCCATGTTCCCAAAGTGGGGCAGCCAGCTTCTTCTGGGGAAAGGCTGATGGACCTCCCCTACCCTGGCATTGGGTCACCCTTCATCATGTGCTTCATGCCAGCACACCCCATGAGGTCTCTCCATGCAGCAAATCCATTCTCCAGCTTTTCTGCAGCCTGCACACCGTCCTGGGCTTTGCTTGTGTGGGGCAACACGTGAGGCCTCAAGGCATGGGGGAGTGAGGCATCATGTGCTCACCCTTCCTGTGGCCTGGGCTTCCTCATCCTCTCATGAGCACATGAAAGCAGACATCCCCATAGGTGATCTCAACATGTCTGGTGGTGCTGCAAGTCCTGAATGCCATTCTGCTGGCTCAGGGGTGTCTCAGTGTATGAAACACCCCCAGCTACACCTGTTAAGGGCATGGTCCTGCATTTTATTACAGCAATGTCATGTTACAGAGACTGGCACCAGTGCTGAGAGTTTCCTAGCAGCCTGAAGGTTGTTTTCCAGAGCCCATGAAACTGGGCTGCTGAGGCAGCCTTTTATATCCAGGAATTAGCATCTATCAGCAGCAGCTCTGGATCCCACAAGACAACAGCCCTGGACCAGGACACTACATCCCTTTGGTAGTGCAGCAACTGCCAGGAGTCACTCCCCGTGTCCTCTGCACTCAGCTTTCTGTGCCGCCTCCACTCTCCCTGTATCTCCCCCAAGTTCTGCAAGCAGAACCACATGCCTTGTAGAGGCAGGGACAACATATAATTAAATGCAGTCAGTGAGGAAGCCAACCTCCCACGCCACAGAGAGAAAGAGCATAGCTTGTCATTACAGTCTGTGGTAATTTCTGATGCAGACGTATTTTCTGAAGGAAAACAGGCCATCACTGAAATAGCTGCCTCTCTACAGTGTTTCCAACCAGCTCTCCCTCTTTCCAGTGCTGTAACGTGACTACAGCTCCATCTGGGCTCAGAACTAGGCACTTCCCACTCCTCAGTCATGTTGCCCTGCCCCTGCCACAAAGCCTCCATGTGCATCAGGATGATCAGCATATACCAAGGAGGAGGAGTAGTTACAGAGTTCATTTACTGCCTCAGAGGTGAAATGCCTTGCCAGCCAGAGACTGTAAATCGTAGATCCCATCAGCAGGCTTAGGCAAGGAGGATGAAGAAGGCTTACATACCCACGTTGGACTGCAGTCCTGGATGTCAAAAGGACCTTTGCAGACAAACAGTCCTGGAGACCAAGCTCCAAAATGCTGGTACCTGCCAAGCCTGGCTGCCCCAGCATACTGACATCCCTACAGCAACCCTATTCAGACAGAAAAAGTGCTAGAACTATCATAAATGGTTAAAAAATAAAACACAACAAATTAATACTGCATAGGAATGTATAACATTGCCACAGGGAGATGCTAAACACTTTAATTTGGCCAGGCTGACAAATGCGCAAGAGCTGCTGAGACACAGAGCTGACCTGGCCTCTGATGGGCCTCAAGGCAAGACAACTCTAGAGAGGAATGCCCTAAAACTGTGTGTTCCTTTTCCAACAGGCTACACGAGTGTAATTTTGCTTTTGGAATAGACTCTGTGACCCAATGCATGCATTTTTCTTAAATGTCAAGGGCCACTCTCTTCAGGCTCTTAAGGCTCCACTGTGTTAATGCAGCACCAGCATATTTTTAAGTGGATGCAAATGTCCCTATAAATATTAGCAATTTGAGAACTGGGCTTCATGGAAAAGCTGATGCTAGACAGCAGTAATTTTGAAGCCCTCGTGGCATCAAATGAATATGCTATTCATGAAAAGTATTTTGCAGTTGGAAATATCCCGGAGACTGTGTGAAACTCGTACTTTAGCACTCACTGTTTTGCATTTACTGACATGAAATTCTATCCTTCCACAAAACTAGTTCTAAAAAACACACTTAATGTGAATGAACACTTAGAATATCCTGGAAATATGTAAGTAATTCACAAGATCACTAATGGCACTCAGCACAGGTCATTAGCTACCTAGGCCTGAGTAGCATTAAGCATAAAATCATATCATCTAGTTGTCAAGTGTCAGATGAGTAAGCCAGGCAGCCTGCGCATGCAACAAAGAGTGGAAGAAAAATATCCCTTATTTAAGAGTTGAGCAGATCTGCAATCTCTCAAGCACAGTGCCTGTAACATACCTCTGTACTCCCAAGATAACCAACATCCCAAACTGAAGCTTGAATGGGACGAAGTCGTGTATTTTTCCCTCTAACGTCTGATGGATGAGAAAGGGCTGCCTGGGTGAAGCAAAATGTGGCATTTCCTTTGTTTGAGTTTGTTGCTTGAACTGGTCATAGGCTAATGCTGTGGGGTTTTCATTAAAGTTGTCTGGAATTTCCATCCTCTGGAAATATTCCACGGTTTGTAGCAAAAGACTTGTCCCACTTCTGAATAAAATCTGAAAGAAACTGGACACCTTCTGCAGAAAATTTGGGGGGAAAAATGATAAAAAAGCCAACTGTTGGAACACCCCATGTTATATTTTACATCCGGCTTCTGGAGTCTTTTGGCCTGACAAAAAAACAAACTCTCTGGTGAAACTGGAATTGTCTAGCAGCAAATCTTTCTAGCAGACAATTCCCCACTCCTTTCCCTGTTTACTCATTGGAACTTCTTTTCCTTGCATTGAAATGTAAAACAAATTATTGCACAACTGACCTAAGAATGAAAAAATAAAACTCTTGAGCCATGAGTACACAGGCATTGAGTAAATGTCACATGAATCAATAGAGAGGGTAACAGATGAAGGCCTTAACATTGTTCTTGCAAATTAATCATTAATTTATTTTTTAAACTAATCATCATCAATCTCCCTAGAACAGATTGTTATTCTGCCTGTTAAGATTTATTACGCCAGTGCAGAATGAGATCACTACAATTTAAGTTAGCATTTTTGAGGCTGCCAAATATCCCCTAAGTATTTCCTGCAGCTGGGACTACAAGCATCTTCCTTGGAGCGGGCAGGCGGCTTGCACCATATCCTGTTCCAGTCATATACAAGCACCCGGAGCCAGCTGGGGTGAGTCACTTCGCTTAAACCCCCTGGGCAGCAGCAATATCAGAAGCTGACTCCCAAGTTGTAAAGCTGCATGTGGCACCAGCACTGCAGAGAGGCACAACTACCAGCCTCAGGAGCAGGGACTGGAGAACACTTCCCCAGAGGGGGGTTCTCACCCCTCCCAGTCTCCAGCTCAGCTCAGATCACTGCGGTGCAGCAGTTGCCGATGCCTTTGGATAAATTGGGACTTTTCTCCTTTTCTTGGAAATTCCCACACTGCAAAGCCAAAGGACACAGCAGGCAGAGTGGCAGCTGCAGGAGGCAGGTTACCAAAACCAGGCTTTTTCCATGTTAGTTTCTTTTTGGTGTAATTTCCTGAGTGAGTTATTGAAACAACAATAACATAATGGGCACAGTGCAGCAACAGGGCAGACAGAACCACTTAGGAGCAAAACAGCCAACAACATGTTTGTGTAGAAGAAAGGAAAAAGAGCTTGTGGTAATTCACTGATTACCTGAGTGAAAGCACACAGCCATCCTCTGCTCCCACAGCCACTTGGAAACACCTGAAGATGCCAAAAGGTGGGGGGAGGGGAAAATAATCCAAACCGAACAAACCCCAAACCACCACTCCAAATTGCAGCAATTACTTGATCATTTTCACTTCCTAAATTGAGAGAGAAAAATTCCCCTGGGTCATCTGACCTCTGTTGAAACTACACCAGGAAGAGGAGCAGCAGCAGTGCGTGAGCACAGGGCATTTTCCAGCTGTACAAAAGCCTCTTGTCTGTGAGCGGGAGATCAGAGCAGTGCAGGGATGTGCTTGTGTGAGTATGTGTAGCAAGGCAAGGTGCAGATATCCTCCCGGCCAGATCATCTCTTGCACAACTCTGATCCTGTGCAGCCCAGATTTTCTTTTTCCCTTTGCCGCTCCTCCCTAAGCGTGCCTCCAGAGCAAAGCTTCTGAAGAGCCATTTCCTCCTGCACATCTCCCTGAAGACAGCTCTCCCCAAGAAGAGGAGGTCTCTAGCAGCATGGTGGGGGTGACTGTGATGAGGACTTGGATTGAGCCTGTGGTCACAGGTTCCCAAGTGGCCAGTGCCTTCTACGACACGGCGCTGCTGCTGGTGGTGAAGAACTACTACAACCAGACCAATGCCACTGCTCCTTCCCATGCGCTGGAAGATGCTCAGCAGAAAGCTGTATCTAACTTTTATATAATCTACAATCTTGTCCTGGGCCTGAGCCCACTGGTGTCAGCATATGGCTTGTCCAAGCTGGGGGACAGGATACATCAGAAGATCCCCATCTGCTTCTCTCTTCTTGGCTACTTGGGCTCCAAAACTCTTCTGCTCCTCCTGATCCTGCTGGGCTGGCCAATTGAGGTGATGTATGGGGCTGCTGCCTTCAATGGGCTGACAGGTGGTTTCACCACGCTCTGGGCAGGTGTCATGGCTCTGGGATCCCTGGGCTCCTCCGAGAGCAAAAGGTCCCTGAGGCTCATCATTATTGAGCTAGTGTATGGCCTCTCTGGCTTTCTGGGAAGCATGGTATCTGGCTACCTCTTTGTTGGCTTCAGTGACCACTATCGAGAGGGCACTGTGCTGGTGAGCTGCAGCATTGCTTGTTATGCTTTGTGCCTCCTCTACAGCACTTTTGTCCTGACAGTCCCCAAACCAGCAGCTTCCTGCCCAGCCAAACCCAAGAGTGCAGAGGAGGTGGGCAGCCAGCTACCAGCCCACACAAAGAACAGCAGCTCCACTCCAGTATCCCCCTCAAAACTCATCATCACCATGCTGTTTATGGCAGGAATCCTCTATGATCTTGCTGTGGTTGGTGCAATGAACATACTCCCACTCTTCTTGCTCAGGGAGCCTTTAAGTTGGAATGCCGTGCAAATCGGACATGGCAATGCTGCTGGGTATGTGATCTTCATCACCAGCTTCCTAGGAGTATTCGTGTTCTCCAAATACCTGAAGGATATAACTATGATCATGATCGGAGTGGCATCCTTCAGTGCTGGCATCCTTATTATGGCCTTCGTTAGATGGACGTTCCTTTTCTACATTGGTGAGTCAAACAACCACTCACATAAGCAAGTGCATCCTGAAAAAGGCATTGGGGTGTTTCAGCATCAGAAGGGCTTTTGGTCTGCTTCACTGAGAGTTTCAGAGCAGGGAGCTGGTCAGATTGTCACAGGAGCAATGCCCAAGAGGGCTTCATTATTAGCCCCCTATCTCCACTCTTTGTACTCTGACACCCAACACCCTACAATATCCAGAGGAGGCATACCCTCCTGCCAAGGTTAGTTTAAGGTTGGTTAACTTCTAATTTGTCACTTGGTCATAGCCCAGATCCAAGCTGGAGAACAAAGCTCACACCACAGGGGAGTGGGAATTGTTGCTGACTATTGGTGCTAGTCAGACCACACCATCGTATTAATCATAGAATGGTTTGGGTTGGAAAGGAGCTCAAGATCATCTAGTTCCAACCCTCCTGCCATGGGCAGGGACTTCCCACACTAGACTGTGTTGCCCAAGCACTTGCTTCTTGTGAGGTAAAGCTTATGGCTACAACAGAAACAAACTGGCAAAGGTTTCCTATTAAACAAACATCCGAAGATGTGTTCTATTTTTGTTATATTAAGGTATTTATGCCTGATGGGAAACTTAATGGTGAAACATTGGAGCTGCTTTAGCAACTAAATACCATGATAACATAGCGTACAAATCTCACACTGTGTATAAACATATGGGACAGCATCCCACAACAAAGGAAAGGCAAGTTTATATTTAGTAGGCAGCATCTGCAGGGATGCAGAAAGCAAAATCCAAGAACTGCATCCATTATAGCAAAGAGATGGATAATTCGTATCTAAAAGAGTATTGTGTGCTGCATGGCTTTGAGGTTTTTCTTCTAAAAAGAGAAAAAGGTCTAAGATAAATGTCCTGAAGTGCTTTATCTGTCTGTCCCTACAAGGAATAAGAAATTGAAAATCAAAGGTATTCTAAAGGGAAAGATTATATTTGTGTACTAAGCCAAACACTGAGTGAAATTTTTTAAGAGATTTTGTTCATTTCAGCAATCAGGCTGAGGAAGAAATGATTACAAAAAATTAAAAGAATTAAAAATGGGTTTTTTTAAATATTTAAAGTCCATCATGAATGCACGCTGCTATACAGTGTGCAGAATGCTTGTTCCCTCCATTGCAGAAACACCTTGGTACACTAGACATGGACCAAGTCTTCAGTGAAGCTGGTTCTCCTGACAGGAAGGTAATTCCAGCTCCTTAGAAGTTCCCACACTAGAGAAAGACTAAAATACTGCAAGCCAGAAGCAGCAAAACAGAAAACAGCTGTAGTTTGACAAGGGTACTGTTCATGTCAAAGCCATGCAGCACGGGGCGCTCTCTCTGCTGGTTAAGACTCAAATCATCAGTGTTACTGTCTCAAACGACAGTGCTATATTCCATCTACACTGGGATTTCAGGCTTAGACCAAGAGACTACAGCTGGTTTGGGCAAAGTACCTCCGCTAGTGGGAGCAATAGGCGGCTTACCCAGCATCGCTTGGATGGAGTGAGGACCTACACTCCTACCAAAGATCTGTACTTTTTTCTGGTACTCAAGGGACAAGAAAAAGTGCAGCAAAGGCTTTGCCCAAGCCATAGGCCCATAGTCTTCAAAAGGAGTGGTGGTGGTGTTGGAAGATAAGAAGCAGATACTGATGATAACCCATACTCATTGCATTGCAGCACGGGCAGTGATGCTCTTTGCCCTCATCCCCTTACCAACCATCAGATCCATGCTATCCAAGCATGTTGAGGGATCATCCTATGGTAAGTGCTTTGGTAGTCTTACCAGTCAAAAATCCTCAAATCTCTCCATTCAGCCTAAGGTACAAAGAGAGAGGTAAGTTATTGTTGCAATCTGTGCTCTGCATAATAAAACTGGAACAGTTGGTACCACAAATGGGAAGGGAGGAGCAGAGAAACTTGCAGGACAAGATTGTCACATCCGAACTTCTTGTCCTTGGTTGCATCATTTACCCACACAATTTTCAGCACATGCTTCTGAAGATGATTATCAGTGTGCAGCTCAAAGGCAGGGAAAACACCAGAGGTACTTCTCAAAAACACAGTACTCCAGGGAAAAACAAGAGAAGCAAGGCATTGCATTGCAGCACTGTGATACTTACATCATTTATATTTGGCTTCTTTTACTTTCAGCTTTGGAAAGGGTGGATTTCTTTCATTTTTTTTTCAGTTATGCTCTCTAAACATGTCTCTAAGTGTTTCATGGCAATTTATTCCTGTCAGACCATGATTTACCTAACAAAGGATAACCTTTGCATAAAAATCAGCCTTTATTCATAAACAGGAGCAGAAATTATTTTATATAAAAAATGCATTAGAAAACAGTAAAATATATGTATTTTACAACACTGTATTAAAGGCTACCATTTTTACCCCAGTGAGCTGGATTTAGACACAACAGACAGGACCAGCCATGCATCCAAATAAGACCTCAGAACCTTGGCTGTTCATGTCTCCTCCAAATATGTTCCTACAGCAATCCTCTTCCCTTGTACCATATGAACACAATACTGCTCTGTCACTAAGTTAATTCCTCACCGTGCTCCATAGCAAACTTGCCTACCCACCACACAGGTAGCAGCTCACACCCCAAATTAGTCATAGCTATTAATCCTGACACTGTTTTTAACCTCCACCTTGAGCCATGAAGGCTGCACTCCATTACAATGGCAGATTGGCTCTGGAGCAGGGCCATGCAGCAGAGCAGCCTCTGGCAGCAGTGCTGTCCCCTTCAGCCGCGGCGGCTGCTGCTGCTGTGCAGCTGGAGAAGGCTGCCAGGGCAGCAAGCCCACTGTATAGCACTGACTTTGCTCCCAGCTTGCACATCCCAGCAGCATGGGTTACTTCACCTTCTCCCTTTTACCACTACAGAAAAAGAAGGGTGCACTTAGCACAAAAGCTGTTTTAACTAGAATTCAGTTTTCTCCATCCAAATCACACACACCTCCCCATTTCAGGTGTTATTATCTTTGCAACCCAGTGGACCATTATTCTGACCGAATGCAGAAGCAGACCCTGACTGAAATCTCTCGTATCTCTCCCATCCTGAAGATACTAGCCCAAAACTACTTTTCCACCTCATAGAGAAGAATTATTGCCTAGATTATAGCTGCCCTTCCAAGCAGTTACCTCTACATCTAGACTGGTTAAGCAGACAGTTTGCTGGCTGAGTCTTTCATCTGTCAGCCTAAAAGAAGGAAAAGGCACTAAATTCTGATCTCAAACAGAAGCAGATACAAGCTTATGCCATCTGGCACTTGTGAAGCAATGACCACATGGCTCTCCCACAGAGTGGTGATCCAGAATTCATCAAGATGTACCAGAGCTGGTTTTTTCTGCCCATAACAACCTATGTTCTTGGTTTACAGGTAAAGTGTTTGTCCTGCTGCAGTTGTCTTTAGTCACCACAGGAGTAGTGACATCTACAGTCTACAACAAGATCTATCAAAACACACTGAACTGGTACAGCAGCTTCTGTTTCATCTTGTCTTTTCTAGTTGGCTGTCTGACTCTTCTCCCTTTGAGGTAAGGAACAGGAAGGGTTTTGACCAAAAGCACATGCTGTATTTTCTCAATGTTACCTGATTCTATGTCTAAAGTATATAATACAGGTGGGATTTTTTTTTTTTTTTTTTTTTAGTAAATTTAAAAGGAAAAAGAAAATTGGAAGAAATATAAATTTTGCAGAAGTAAGTTGACAAGTACCAGATTCAAAAATTGAAACTTGCAAGTGATCTAGCCAATGCTGTTAATCTTCTCTTGTTTAATGTAACATGAATTGCTGTAGGAGGAAAATTAGTTTAAGAGCTGATAATCCCAGGGGACAAAGCCTTCACATGAATGTAATGCTTGGTATTACAAAAATAGTAATATGTAGAATGAGGGAATAATCCTACACGAAGTAAAACATTCTTTTAAAAATCCATTACAGTTTACTTACTGCGGTAGAAAGGAATAATCTGAGCCACCCGCAGGAGTTTCTTTCCAAAAGAGACTATTACATGGTGAAGGAAGAGGTCATTTCTCTGATCCAGCGAATTTGCCCAAACGTGCAGCTACAGAGCAACCGATAGGTGAATTTCAGGAACAAGTATAAGTCTAAAGGCATGATTAATACATGGTTTTATATATATATACCCATATATATATGGTTAATGCATACTGACTTCAGTGTTATCACTTAAGAAGAAAAAGCAATGCTACAAGGAAAGGTCCTACACCATCAGTTCTGTCTTATCTTGGCTTTCTGGTCTTTTGAGCACATTTTACACCTGGTGTCAGCAGGACTGGTAGTGTGGGGAAGGCTACTTCACACTCATCATTTCCCTGGCTCTGCTTTCCTCCTCATACTTTCCAGACACAGAAGTGACTCGTTCCTTACCACAACCCTGCTGATCTAACAGCAAGTCACTGCTAGCTACTCAACTGCTTTTTAATGCAGGCTTCAAATAGACGTTAGCACCATTATCAGCACAAACACATTACTAGAAGTCTAAACGATGACAAATGTTGCCAGTATCATTACTTGTACACAAGGCTGGCAGATCCTTGAGAGAAATCACATGAGCACTCAACCAGTTACAGACACCGCAGTGAATTTTAAACTAAAGAACTGATGGGGGGGAAAAAAAAAAAAAAAAAATCAAACAGTAGTTTCAGAAAGCAGTTTTCCAGCTCTCTTGTAACCTGCATTTTTATTGCTCTTTACAGCATCGTGGCCATCAAACAACGTTCAACCTCTGGCTCCCTTCAGATTCTGACCGACTGACAGAGGCTGTACCAGCTAAAGCCTCTTTTGGTGTTAATCAACTCTTCAACTTACCAAAATGGAAGACTTGCCAAGAATTAGTCACCACAGTTATCATGACGGGAAGTATCTCAATTTGTGTTTCCATTTCACAGCATGCCACAGGCTTTCAGCCACTGAGCTCACCCAGGACAAAGAAGTTTGCCTTGTTATTTCTGCAGTACATCATCTTACAGAGTACGCGCACTGGCTACTGAACACCAGCAGTCTTCACAGCATTCTACTTTTCTGCTAGGCAATTATGCAGAGGGACAACATGGTAGAAATGAAAACGGCATTTCTAGACATGTCATTCAGTGTGGAAGGGGAAAGCAGAGGATCGGTTTTTCATTAGTTCCTTCCCATCTGTTCGTTAGGAAACCCCAGGGATCTCTACCTTCGGCTAATGAAGCAGGGACCCACAAGCCACAGGCGCACAGTTGTCAGCAGGACACGCTTGTTCTCCAGCTGCTACAGAAGATGTGTCAGCCTGGCCAATCAATGTTATACAGATTACTAAATACAGAAATATCACTGTAAAGAATATTAAATGTAAGATTAAGACACTTTTAGTAAGTCCCTACAATAAAACACTCCTGAACAGATGTTCACACCCCTGCTTTCTGGGAGATTGCCACACTGTCCCTGGGCAGTGCTTTAACACAGCTCATGGGAGGACACCTATGACTCAAAAGCCGGTATCAGCATTTCAACTCACACCATCAGAGTGTACTATTCTTGTAACAGGTTGAGAACAGCTAAGTGCAGCACACTACTCCTATGGGCTTTACAGAGGCGTAGGGACACTGATACCAGATAATATTCAGTGTTAATTACCTGTATTAGAAATAAAAATCTTGATACTGGATTGAAACTGCTACCTATAGGAACCTCATACAATACAGCAATTGCTGCAAGATGTTAGCAGCTAAATTCAAACATGATTCAAAAGACTGGCACGCTCCAGAGGGATCAGAGCTTAAATTATATGTCTACTTACATGCTAATAGAGTTAACAAGGATTAAGTGGCTTCCAAGCGCCTGGTCTAAGTAAAAGCTAATTAAAAACCCTTCAGTAACTGAAATCACCTGAAAGCGAATCCGGCAGTTCAAGCCAGGTATACAGCAAGCAGAAGTCAATTACTCACTATGCAACCCCTTAATTCTGAGGAAGTCACTGGCAATCCTGTCCCCCATCCCCTCCCATACACAAACTTGCAATCTTTCCTTAGCTCCAGCTGTCACTTTCAAGTAATACCAGATGTAGTACAGGATCAGCAGTATAACTAGAATTTAAGCGAAGGGTACTTCTGCAGTAAGATAGTGAGCTGCCCAGCAAAATAAGTACACATGTCACTTCAGTGGTGAAGGCTGCAAAAATGAAGTTTTATTCTAGGTCAAGGAGTAATCTTTTAATACATTTACTGGTCCATTCCATTAAGTTAATTGAGGTAAACAAAACAGAGCTTTTTAAAAAAATGTACACACTAATAGAGAATTACAAACAGTTTTACCTCAAAGTGTTTTTCTCCATCAATACTAGGTTCCATAGTAAACAATGCACAAAGTATATTTATACAGAGATATATGAAAGGGTATAGAAACATGCCAGCACCAGAAGGCAAGACAACATTTCCTAGCCTGCGAGTCTGAACAAGAGCACAGTTGCCAGATTTGGTCGAGGGCAGGAAACAAAAGCTTCCTTCCCATTTTTACACTGTTTACTAAGCTAATCCAGACAGAGACAAATCTTTTCACAGCTTCCATTTTGGTTTTCAGTGGTATGAATGGTGACACTCTAGTTCCAGTGAGTGGGTTTACACAGGCTGAAAGAGGAAGAGTCTGGGCCACGAGCCAGCACTGGTCATTGTGGTCCTCAGTACTGACACCTTCAACAAGGAGGGGATGAGGTCCACCTCCTCCACTCACAGCCATCTTACCTTCACCTGCACAGCCCAACTCTCCTAACCTTAAGGAGGGACAGAGGGATGCAGGCACAGAGGAAAAAGAGAACATAGATGGTGCTGCTTTATTTTCATGTACTAAAGACAAAAGCCCTTTGGCTGTTTGCTATTGTAAGACTGTCCCTCTGCAACCTATCTCCCCATGCAGTGGGAATGTGGCACTGGCTTCAACCCTGCTGCTTGATCTGAAGGAATGGATTTTTATCCCAGCAGCAGAATTAAGGAAATGGTTTAGCTTCAAAGCATAGAGTACCAGGGCCTGTAAAGTAATCTAGGAGAGTGACTAGCCTTTAATATTTTAGCATGCCACTTAGGTAGGGTGATCTACTTATGCTTTTTTGGAAAGTGCATTATTTTCTGCATAAGTACTGTGCCTTAGCCCTGCAACCTTAAAATTAGCCCAGTTCACTTGTACAAGTCAGATACTCCAGCAAGACTACAAAGTGCTAAGCACAGTTTAAAATTTTGCTTTATTTCATAAAGTTGGCTAAACAGCACTCCCAAAAAATGCTGCCTGTCAAAATGCAACAATCACACTGCCAGAAGGCAAATTTATTCCTGTGATCCCCAGTTTTACATCATATAAAAAGATAAATAAAATTTTGGTAAGTAGTAGTAACTCCCCTATCTTGAAAAAAAAAAAAAGACAGACCCCATTTTCCCCATTTATTGGTTGCTGTAGTGAAAATTAATACACCAAGGGAAAGACTGTTCTACCTTCAGAATTTAAGAAGGCTGAACATCTAATGAGCTAGTTTAATGTATGCAGTTTTGCTCAGCAGTTTTCAGCACCAGGTTTTCAAACAGAGTGCAACCTTAATCATAAACAGGCAAATTGTGCAAGTTTTAACAGAAACACATCTCCTGTTAAAACACTGAACACTCCCTGGTAGACTGGGAGGGAATTCTTTTGTACCTTGCTATCTGCACCTGAAGCAAAGCAATATGCATCACAAACTGGCTGCACAGAGCCACTGCTGGAATACTACCTCACAGTACCTCCATGCAACAGCCTCTGTCACATGAGCTTTGCAGATGCTTCTTCCCTACTACGTATCCCACTACTCTATCCTTAGCACAAGCGCCAGTGTGACAAAAATCCACGTAGCCTTCAGAGAAGAATCCATAGTTTATTCTCTGCTACAAGTTACATTGGAAGAGTTCATGTGTTTAGTGCTACACCTATTACCTCTTCACTTTTCAAAGGATACCTGAAAAAGCTATGGTGTTTCAACACCTGTGTTTATTGCAAGAATCAGAGCCTGCTAAGGATACATATGAACAACGCACAGTTCATTACCAAGCATGAAAACAAGATCTCAGTGCCTGCTTTGCTGTGCTGTGGTGACAGTTGAGATAAGAAACAAACATCCCAGAAATTACACAGAAGTAACCAGGACAGGAGTGAATTAAGCATCCTCTGAGAGGGAACTTGGTCTGACTATGGATTACAAGTGAAACTGGGCTAATTTAAGGATTGGTGAATGACCCATGTTGCATAGACTCAGAGAAAAGGTCCAACTACTTTTGATATCATTTTAGTGTGTGTGTGCATGGTGACCTTAAGTGACTGCACACTTAATAACTTACTCAAAGATGAAGCTCCTTCGCTGCACTCCTGCTTCCCTTTACCAACTTTTATTTCTGACATGCAAAGTTTGGGCCATCTAAAGGAGAGATACCTATCCTGTAACAATTACAGGATAAGTTGTCTGAGTTTTGCTAACAGTTCAGATCTCACCATCCTACTAACAATAGGTTAAGTAAGCACACTCTTTACAAGGATCACTCTTTACATCTTACAGGAGTTTCTTGATGTTCTGTAGTTCTCCCATTCGGCACTGCTGCCCCAAAACTCAGTCAGGATCCTCCCTACACAGCCTCTCCCAGTTACCTAGTGATCTACAACAGCTCTTTGTAAGAGTATCCTCTATAGCATATACGAGCTGAGCCACCCACCACTACACAGCAGCAATTCTTGCAAAGGACTCCCCTTTCAAATACTAAGTTTTACTTTCATTGTAGGGGCTTAGGAAGCTTTGGTGTTACACATCATGTAAGAAATCCACATCAATCTGCAGGTACCACAGAGCTACATAAAGCAACAGGGAAGTGCAAAGCGTGCCTGCCTTTCAACAGCTTAGCCAGAACAGGATTTATCTGAAATCGAAACATGCTTTGGATGAGGGCTAATTTAAAAACCATACTGTGAGATCAGTGGCATTGGATTACACTAAATTTAAGACAATCTTCAACAGCTCCAGCCTCAGAAGTTGCACATCAATTTGAGCTTCACTTGGTACTCCTCACTGCTCATTATGCTTCTCATGAACAGCTATGATGTCACATCATATCACCACCATTCTTTCTACTCATCTTTCACTTTTTTTTTAAAGGTGAAGGGAAGACTTGTCCAAATATTAGTTCAAGTTACATTTTGCTTCATTCCCAGTGATGTTTCAGAATCAACTACAAAATTACATTTACCACAAAGGAACCAGCTCAAAATGGCATGCTGATCTCTATGGGAAATAGGGAAGACTGTAACACTGAAGATCAGACTGTTAAACAGTACGTAAGTGCTTATTTTAGAATAGGAATATTCAGGAAAACACCTGTTTTTTACTGCTTCAAGATGGTCCTCTCTTAAGCACTTCCTTGCACAAGAGTAGTTTGTCATTCTGGACCTAACAGCAACTTAAAGAAGAATTCTCATTTACAGCAAGTAAGTATATTGACAAACTGTGAGCTTAAACCAGCAAGCACAGTTTAGTATCACACAGTTGTCAATGAAGGCCAAGTCAAAAAGGAAGACCTCTTAAAATGTCTTAAACATGACTTCTGCAGCAAGAGCATCTCATTAGCCTGAGAGCTACCACACTGCTACAATACCTCATCTTGAGCATTGCTATAAATCCACCAAGCTGAGCAGGGCAACTTCAGTTTTACCCGGTGTTTATGAAGGGATAAAGTCCAAACAGACCAGTACCTGGTAGGTTGTCAGAAGAGAACACAGCAGTTGTACATACTCAACTACCACTAGACTCTTCACAAGAATGTTGCCAGAGATCAACTTATCACTCGAGGCTAGCAGTAAGCACTCAAGAGTTATCTGTCCCCCCAAAATCCAAGTATTACACTGATATTAGCCCCAAGCCCCCTCACTTAGGATGGTTAAAAAGGATTTATCTGCATGCTGTTAAACCAAGACTCTGGGACGCTGGGAATCGTGGCAACATTCCAAAGGTCATTAACAAAAAGCAGGCATTTACTTGAGGTTGGACTGCAAGTGAAAGAGGAAAAAAAAAAAGAGGGACTTGCAGAAGCAGTTACATTTCTAAAGGTCAATAAAAACTACTAAGAAAATAGATCTGTACCAAAAGTAGTTTTAAAAGACTTGCCGTGTGGTTCAATAGACAGATATGAACACTAAGTGTATCTAACAGGGTACCTATCTACCTCCACCAACCTGTTTAAGGCAAGTTTCACACACGATGTGTGGTGGAAGCAAGCATTTGACACTTTTTGGCTTCTGGAAGAAAGAAAAAAAAACCCCAAAAAACAAGAAACAACCAACAAAAAACAACAACAACAAAAAAAAAAAGGCATGGGGAGAGAAGCAGAATTTACCTTTACTATAGCAGGCACCTTAAGTGACCAAGCCCAAAGTGGCTCTAGTTCAGGAAAAAACGAAACAAAAAAGAAAAAGAAATTAAACACACAAAAAGCCTCCACATCCCAAACATTTAAAGCATGGACCAAGAGAATTCTACCATGCAACCTCCAGTGCTAGCTTTAGAGAAAATACACTAAAGACTCATACTTTCTTCCACCATTGCCATAAGCCTTGAAAGGCAGCTGTTCAACTTGCTCCCGCAGCTAGGCTGATTCTGATCCCCAAGTCCATCACAAGTACACTTCAGCCAACTGACATTACTTCAAAAGCACCAAGGTAAACAAAGATACTCAGAATGAACCAACAGCATGCCACACTCACAAAAAAAACACACAGTTCATGCTTGCATCACAAGCTATCTGCAGGTGGTGTTGGTATGTTCTGTCTTAGACCAGCCCAACACCCACGCATTAAAGTCTCCAGAAACCTTTGGATCCAGAAGGAGCATATAGGCAGTAACAAAACAGAAGATACTCATTTCCAGCCTTTCCCTGCCCATCCGAAAAAAAAGGGATAAGGATTCGTTTGGGAGTAATGTATCACAGGAATAATTATTATGTTGCAGGGTTTTTATAAGCCAACAAAACAGAATGGTAATAAAGATGTCATTTGGCACCTTGCAGTAATATTTTCATCTTTTTAGTGTTCCATTCATCAGTTCCTTCCAGACTAGAGAGGTAAGTTTTATCAAGATCCCCGTGGGCTTTCACTGTGAACCCCCAATCACTCCATAGGATAAAGAAGGAACCATTCAAGATAACTTAAAAAGATGAAAAATACCTCAGTTTAAACAGAGAAAGTGAGGAAAAAAATTAAACTAATTTTCAAAGCATCTGTTCCAGCTTAAGTGCAGCTGGCATTTCAGTTGACAAAAGGAATCCTTCATACAGTTCCAGTATGTCTAGTGGTACTGAGTACAGAAGTGCTAGACTGTCCATGGAGGTGGTACTTATTTGGTCTCTGGCTTGTCTTGCAGTAGTGGTATAACTGACTCCCACGCCGTAAGGCACTGAAGAAAGAAATAAAGATTTAAAAAATGGATTATACATTAGTTCCTGTAATGTTTAACCAACCCATCCAGACCAATAGAATAAAAGATCAAGGAAGGCTAGCTAGATCTTCATAGGTTAATACAGAAGGAAAAGAAGTAAACCAATCTCAAACAGCATGAAAGCGTTCAGAAACAGCAGGTGCAGCTCCCAAATGAGGAAAACAAATCTAAGCTTTCCAAAGTCAACAGCTGGTCCAAGCCATTAAAAATCATCAGAATATCCACAATTTCCAAATATCAATCTATACTCTTTTAAACTGAAGAACACCACAGCTTTCAGCTAGGCAGACAAATTGTTTCTAGTAGAAATTCACATCTTTGTGGTGTGACAGAAAAGTTTGTAAAGCACATATGGAAGAAAGCAATAGGCAAGAAGTTCAAGTATGTCACCATGCACAAGACTAGAAGGGTTTAATGTATCAACCATTGCACTGGGCAGCACTGATCTAGCAGGAAGGAAAACTAGATTAGCAGCATATGCAGTCAAATGTCAAAGCCCTTTCACTTCAAATAGTTTGACACTGAATCTCAGGCATACATGAACCAACTGAAAAAGTGCAGAGGCGCCTGACTAGTTATTTCCAAGACTAGCATAAAAGGGACAAAACTACGCACAAAGGAATGGGGATTAGAACCATTTACGCATACCAGGTGTAATCTACAGATGGGTCCATGGATATACATCAACCCATGTAGTTTGGATCTAAAAGGCAGAATCAAGAGGTTTTCTAGTATGGTATTATTACTAGAACATGCAATTCTGGTCTTTTTAATCACCACTACTGCTGCTCAGTAATTTGTTCAGCGCAAGAATGAAGGCACCCAGGATGAAATGCTGTTACAGGGCTGCCTTGCAGAAGACTGCTAGCCTCACACTTGAGCATGACAAGCAGTTCAGTAACTGATTACACTAAGCTGCTGACAAAGAGCAGCTTCCACTGAACTAGAGAACTGATTCACATGTCCAAGATTCTTTTCTTCAAGACAGTGCAAATATTTCCCGAAGAATTATCACCATCCCCTCAGAAGAACTTGAACTATTCTGAGACCTTTGCCAATGCTCAGTGCCACATACCTTCTCATAGTACTGGATGTTTTTATCTGCCATCCCCATGAGTAGCTGCCTAAAGTCTTGTCTTTTGTTGTTCTGCCATCTCTCCATATCTGCTTTCAGGTCAGCATTGAAACACTCTACTCGATCTTGACATTTCTCAACATCTGTAGGGACCTGCAGCAAAAAAAAAAATGAATATTGAAACTGACATTGAGAATTCTAGACTGCTGAATCATCTTAAATCTCACTCAGTAAAACTACAGAGGAAAGGATAAGTTAACAGTCCAGAAGTTACCCTGAATAAAGTCAGTTATAACTGCAAGGAGAAAAGCCCCAGTTCCGTATTAGTGAGACTAGATGGCCTAATTGTTCTCTGTTGTTTGAGGTAGTAGGCAGTTATGCCTGTCCGTTTCTGTGGAGGCAAACTGAGAAAGAGTTTTCAAGAGGCACATAAAGAGGAAAACCATTTGGTGTAAGTGCTGGGTGCCTAGGCTGAGTTCCTAGCTCTCAAATGAATAGCTTGGCTACAGCTCCAGTGCAAGTTTTCTCTCCTATTTCCCATTTACACTGCACTAGGCATTTCTCAATTTACACTACCAAATTATTGTACAAACAACAAACATTTCAGTTTCTCTGAAGAGCTGAATAAGAAACCTCACTGTTCTCTCTCAACTGTAGTAAACAAACAGCAGTGATCAGCTATGGCAGAATAAAATTCCCAAGTCTCCAGTTTCTAGCTTCCACTTCTAACCTTACAGGCTGCCTGAAAAAAAACATTAAAGTGCAAAGGATTCCGATTGTGGATGGGCTCATGAGCCTTTGGGCTCAACAGTGGACACATAATCAGTGTAAGAAACCTTGAAGGACAGCCTACTGCAAGCCTAGGTAGAGATTTAAACAGACTACGACAGTAGTCACTGGCCCAAGACAGATGCACTTTTGGCCAAAGAAACTGTTGTTCTTGGCTTATGTTTTAACTAACATCATGTATATTACCAGAACAAATTAAAAATGTTTCTTCAAGAAGAAAAAACCAAAAATACCTTTGTTGCCCTTCTCGCTGTGCTGCATGGTCCACACAGACAGGAAGCCTGTAAGGACATGCAGACTAAGCCCATGGTCTCAGAAGAGGAAACCCCTGTAGTCTAGTACCAATGCAAGGAGTGAACTTCTGTTCTAGAAGCTGTGACTTGCACAGGGTCAAAGGCAGAATGAAGAACATTTTGCAGATGTTTGTAGTGGCTCCTCTTATACGTTCTGATACTTTCAGGGAGCTCCCTTTTTCTTTAAGGGCCATGAAGGAAAGAAGGAAGAGGATAAACAGACCATGTAAGAAGCTTTTCATGTGTAATAGCATTGGAAGTTACAGGTGTACTACTACCTTGCAGTTTGGCAAGGTATACAATTTAGGCAGAAACATATCAACTCTGGCTTTTCTCCAGATGTGGATTACAGCCAACCACTGAAGTACTTTGCTAACTCAGAGAAGGTCCTGCATCTCTTGTCTTCCAATAAAGCTGTGCTGAGACACAGGAAGCACCTCCTTCGTATTCATGGGATTTGAGTACCACTTGATTCACACAACCAGATCTACACTACAGATAGCTTGGGGGTTCAGTAGCTACAGAATTCCCCTACCCTCTCTGAACACTATACTTATGGCTACAGAATCCACTCTGCTGCAATTACAGATACGAAGATCTCTCACAGGCTTCAGACAAGAACTACGAAGCCATTGGCTGGAACGTTTAGAAGATGCTTCTTTCAAGCCAAGTAAGCCTTGCATCATGTTTGTAAGTAAACTGTTATCTTAACAGGAAAGGATAGACTATCAAAAGTCATGAAGCCTGGAAGCAAAACCACATATGATTTCCCAATCCAAATAAGTTAGTTAGCAAGTGTCCTGCTTCTTCTGCCAAGATCTGAAACCACAACAACAACAACAATAATAATAATAATAATAATAAAAAAATAAAAATCTTTCTCAGAGCCAGCTCTCCACCAGCTCAGGCTGAGAGTGCTGTATAAAAGTTTAGAGCTACAGGGACAACCCAGTGATCAGCAAATGGGTCACAAATGGGTCACATATCCTCTAATCAAGGAGCAACAGCAACGAACTCCAGGTAAGTCTCCACAGGCATCATGAAAGCAGTGTCTGCACATGCACCAGTGCAATTCAGGAATGTAAATACCTTTCTTCACAAAACTGCAGCTTCCCAGGACAGAATTTGCAACTCAGCAGCTTAAACAAAATTTTAACATAATAAATAGTTTTTAAGCACTTTATATCTCGTGTAAGGTTAATGAAAACTGAAGGGGAACCAAAAAACCCCAAGCAGAGGAAGGGAATGTAACCTGCTGTCATTGCTGGTTAGAGCTGCATTGATGTAAGGTGGGGCTCTTGCACACTGCTTCATGCAGAAAGCAGGTGGCAGCACAAGCACACCAGTTTACAGCTTTGCTTCTGCATGAAGCCCAGCTAAAAACTGTCACCCAGTAACATCTGTGTCTGCTCAGCATCAGACAGGAAGAGCTCCCGAGAAGAGGCAAAATATGGAGTCTTCCACAGCCAAAACAGGTATCCTACAATACACTTCAGCAGTGCCAGGGCTGGCACCTTAACTAGCTAACCGGCATACTGCTAAATCACCACGGAATGTTCAACCGCTGCTTCAGTCCAGGTCACTGAACACTCCAACTGGTTCCTGGCTGTTATACCTGTGTTACACAGGTCAGAGACATCCTGCTCTGCATGGTGGGAGATCAGTCATACAGAAGTTGCTAGACAGGTTATGTATGTTCATACCTAGATCTTAATTTCACACCAGCTTGCCAACAAGAAGCATTTGTTCTGCCAAAAATTGCTTATACCGCAAAGAAGCCACTAAAGCCAGATGAAGCAAGTTCTGTTTCTCTATTCTTCTCATGTAGTAATGTAAGCTAACCTTTGGGCGTTCTTCTTTTTTCAAGGCTACAGCTTCCAGTTTTGCTTCATACTCTGCTTGAACTTGGTCTCTCTTCTTCAACACATTCTATGAGAAAGAGAAAAATACAGCTGTGACAATGATCCTCTCATTCCTTCCCTCCCAACCCTGCAAGAAATTGCAAAGCTTAAGTGGTAATTCAGACTGAAGTCAGACTTCCATACTTCCTTTGTCCTATTCTACAGTATTTATGGAGTACCTTTTAAAAACAAAGGGCACTTGCTCCCCAGCAGCTGGCAGGGTCAGATAAAATTCAACTTTTGGACAAGCTGGAAGTGTGCAAGATAAAAGCTGCCATATAAACATGAATATAACCCTAAGTAAATTCAATTCATCAGTTGAATTATTATTAGCATGAAAAGGAAATAAACAAAAGCATCAAAGCTGTTGATGACTACTGCAAAGCTTCTGATATGCTCAAGTAGCAGACGCTGTGGGCCAAAAGACAAGAAGGCCACCACAGAAAATATTACATGTCCCTTTTCACTTGCAAAGGACTTCTCAATGTCCTTTATAGCAAGCTATTACATCCTTGTGTTAGAATAAAAGAAAGCTCTGCTTTTAGAGCAGTTGGGGGTGGGGGAGGTTGGTTGTTGGTTTAGTTAATAATAATTATGAAAAGCACAGTTTACATGAAAAGCACTCAACTACCTACATGAGTTTCCTAAGCAGTAAACATTTTATTGATTGTGTTCTCAGAACAAAACACAAAATACGCTACACTTCCAAAAGCCAGGATCCCCACTAAGGTTATAATAGAGTCTTACAATTTAAAGACAAGCACAGAAATTAGTCTTTAAGAATTTACTACTAAAAAAATAAGCAGTTGTGTCAACAACAGTGGGCAACTTCAGTCTTCACAAGGAAACAACTATTAAATTTTTGATAACTCAGTTGATGCAAAGTCATTATTAAAAATGCTTAGGTGAAAGTTACTCAACACTCGCTGCTGAAGCACCTGTAAACTTGAACTTGTCTTGCAGCCAACCTAGTCATTCATACTTCGAGTCTTTCCTTTTGCTACCCAGAAGCAATTACCCCATTAAGGCAACAGGAGGTAAGTAATCATTGTAAGCTTCAGACAAGTCTAGTAAAGCAGGACTAACATGCACTGCTGCCTACAGAAATATCTGTTTACTTCTCAGAGGTCTAAGAGCCAGTCTAGCCAAGATCTGTTTCCTAATTAAAGAGGTACAAATCCTGCATCTACTAATCACCACCTTCCCCCTCCTCCCTCTTAAGCCAAGAGAAGGTCACCACTGCAGTTGCTTTGGCGTAGAGATAGGAGGCACTGCAAACAACATCCTTACAAGCCTCAGTCCATGATAAATGGGAATGGCTGCCCATTCACAACGCTGCTACTAGTTTAGCGAAGGGAAAAAAAAAAATAAAGGGGGGGTGCGGGGGGGTGCAAAACTGAAAAATACTCCTTCAACAGTTTAACCCTCCCTTTTATCCCCCATGCCACTGGTCATGTTTGCTTGAAAACCCACAACATTCCTGTTATTTTTTGAATCTAAGCAACTATGTGGAATAGCCCTTAGGTGATTGAGGTTACCAATGTAACAAACCCTGAGGGATTTAACAGGTATTTCTACTTTGCCTCTTGAACCTGAGTCAACTGGAATTTCTTCTCAGAAAAATAACCATCTCCAGGAACTGCAGTCAGCCTTTAAGAGCCCGTAGACTCTTAAAGTGCAATAAACTGGAGTGGCCAATGATTAACACAACAGTTATCAGCAGGCTAGATTCAAAGGGCTGGTGTCTTATTTCTCCTTAAGTGCTCAAGTCCATCCACCGTGGACCATTAACAATATGCTTCTGAATACAGCCTTAAGTACCTATTAATGGCTGACCTGTAAGTGACAAAAAATACTGCTTTCCTTTTGTGAAAGGGAGTGTTTCCTCTGACACCTCCAGGCAATCTCTTCTCAGCTGTAGATCAATGCATTAAAGCATTAGCATTCCTCTGAAAAGCTCTCTACCAAGTACCTCCAGACTTAACACAGCACATCCAAAACTTCTGCCAGCTAATGCCTCAGAGAGAAAACCAAATTTGACAAATAATTGTTAAAAATTGTTGGAATAAATCAACACCAAACAGAAAACACACACACATTTCAGCTATCTGGGGGACAGAATTAAACCACTGGTCCCTGCACAAGCAAGGCAGCTTGCTTTTCAGTGAGGCAGGTCCTTCTCCATTTTGTATTTACTTGAAACATTTTACCTTGGCCCATATCTCTGAAGGAGCTTCAGGAGTTTGCCATCAGCTTCCTTTCTCAAAATGCAATCCTGTGCCATTTGCACACCACAGAGCTTCCTATTATGACTAGCCCTCACAAGAAGATCCCTATTTACTGCACACCTTTAGAGAGACAGTTAGCTATTTATTTGGTGCTTGCTTTAAACATGCCATAAAAGTCTTGTCCAAGCTGGGGACTGCATCATCTGATAAGCCTTTCTGGCAATGTTAAGCATTTGGAGTTCATGTAACATTTTAATATCTGCACAGAATTATGTAGAGTGGAGCTCACCCTCTGCACTTGCCTCCCTGGGGAACACCAGCATAACAAAGAATGTGGTACCACACATTTGCTGACAAAAGCTCCACTGCACCAGGGTTCAAGAAGTCCCCTGGCTGTCTCACATATGGCCCATGTTTTAGACAATATCCTCCTTAGACACTACCAGCACACATTTTAACTGGAGCTCACAATGCCAACCTCTCCCCATTTCTGTAAACCTTTCAAATGAACCCCAAGATCGGGCTTCCCTGGAGTCAGCCTATATTTGTTTCAACCAGAAGTCTGGCTCTTTGCCCAAGGGAACTGCCTGTGTGCAGTTCTCCTGGGCTGTCCCCCTCAGGTGTAACAGCACTCTTGAAGACACTAAGGTCTTCAGATTCATCCCCAAAATAGGCGCAGTTCTTACTCAGAGGCATTCACTCAGCTAGAGACTGCTCTAGAGATCCAGGTTCCCATACCTATACCTAGGGTATACCATGCAACAGAGAAAACCATCAAGGTTGCATTGAACTCCTAGTATCTAAAAAGACTTGCCTTTGATCAAATATCCTTTCCAAAAGCTGTGCCCTGAAAGGCCAAAACACTTTAATTTCACAAGCAGTCCTCTTAGCAGCTGATGAATAGGGCTGCACTACTAGTGAAGCGGACAGCCCTTTCAGCAGAAAGCCCCTTGCACTCCAGGAGTAGCCTCCTTTACAGTTACTCACTTTTATGGTGTCTGGGAAGACAATTCTGCAGCTGCTTACTGCAGAAATAGCAACAGACTGATATTTTCTAGCATAAGAAAACTGCACTTAGCATGACTCAAGATATTTTACTTTTTGCATTTGGAAGGGAAGGAAAACAGGAAGAGTCTGCCTTGGGTAGCAATAGTTTTTATTCTTGACTTTCAGACACAGTAAAGCTAATGAAATGCCCAAGCAAGACATTAAGCAGCATAATCCTTACCTGCTATTAACTGCTATTTCACAAGTACAACTGCTATTTTCTATATCCAGCCCGTTAGAAAGCATCAACACAATGACTGTGCTCAATCTATGACCAGAGAGTAACTGACAACAGTGAATCCTTTAGCACACTAGAAAGTCAAATCAACAGTCTAAAAATTAAGCTAAAAAGCAAGAGTTTCTTCAGCTGAAGAGGTACTTCAGGCAGTTAAACACCACTTTAAGGCCACAGAGAGGCATTAAATACTTGCAGCTACACTACCTGTTGGCTTGGAGACTGCACTTAGTGTCTTCGCCATCATCTGACACTAGGGCTTTTAGAATGGGACTATCCCTGTGGTAAGTGGTGCTCAGCTGTCTGAAGTACCTCTTCAGATGAATAAACTGTCGCTTTTTAGCTTAAAAAGGTTCTTCCCCTGCCACATTTGTGAAAAGAACCTCTCAACTCAGCTTGCCACTTTGGATGCCATCTCCAGTAGGGTGTGGTATTTGCAGCATCAAAGCCAGATGTTCTGAGATAAAAGCTTTAACGATTAGCCTTATGCTCATTTAGTTTTAAGTATACATACGATTACCAGTCCAACAGAATAAGGCTAAGTACGAACACTCTGGAACAAGGCTTTCAGCTACAGCTCAGCTGTTCCAGCAATACTTGGGTGTTATAGTCCAGTAAAGACAATAAACCTTGTTTATGTTGGGGTCAATACCATAACTACAAAAGTAAAGAGTATACTCAGGGAATTAGAGAAAAACTTTCCACACAAATACTTCAGCCAGAAGACAGGAGCCATACAACTAGGCATCTGAAGACGGGAAAATATGCAAGTAACTGTTTCAATTCTCAGTTTAAGAAGTACAGGATGATTGAGACAGATGACTACCATGTTCAGACTGTAGATATACAACAGGCTATCAGACCTGTAAAGGAGTGCAATACCATGGCCTTTTAATGGTTGTTCCAAGTGGCAAGTCCTCAGAAGGAATTTTCTGTTAGTTCCTAAAGGGGGACTGCTAATACATACTGAACTACACTCTGTGTGCACTCCAACATTACTGACCTCAGCTTAACTAAGTAGCAGAGCAGGTAAATAATGCTATATGCATTATAATTCTATGCTGCATTATCTATCATGCAACGCTCCGCAACTAAATGTACCTGGTTTTGTTTTGATTATTAAAACATCCTCCTAATGAGTGTATTCTTTACTTCCCCCTTTTTCCCATCAGCTTTTCTCATTGTTAGAAAGGCTGAATTCGCTGATACAACATTCAGTGCAAACACAACTGCTGTGTCTTCTGCCACAAGGCTCCCTTTACCTTCATCGACTCTGAGTACAATATATATTCCCTCAGTACAGGCAGAAAGTCTTCAGTCATGTCTTCACTAAGTTCTTCAAGAGCCGTGCAGCAGTTCCCAATACAGGCAGACACCCCTTCCAGGGGCTCTGAAAGCTCAACCTCCAGCCCTCCCCAGGTTGAATGAACAGGTCCATATTCTCGTAGTTCCACCAAGTATTCTGAAAGAGGCAGACAGAAAAGGAGATTAGCAGAATAAAAGTGAGGCACAAGGATCTACAAACTCTCACATAAAATAGGAGAAACTACACCAAGCTTAGCAAACATTAACTCCCCAAGGAGTCTTGCGTTGCACAACCATCCTAAAAGACAAGAGCTCTGTGGATGCAGGGTTGACAGGTCCAAGCTGTCTCCAGCTTAACTAACCATTCCTTCAAGCTTCCAATACAAAAGACACTTGCATCTGTGCTATAGCCAAAGTATTTTTTCTTTCAAATACACATAAAACTTGGCTTTGCTAAGACAGATCTGTAAAGGTTATCTTGGTCTAGGAATTCCATCTGCACTCCTCCATATGGAATCTACAGGTTTTTCCCCCTTCCAAAAGTCTTTCCAAAAATAACTCTAGTAAGAAAGTAGGTTGGTACAATATCAAAAGTGACTTTAAAAGGTACTTGGAGAGCTGTGCCAAGACAAGATACCATGCTAGGATTTGCACCTGCTTTAAGTCTACAAGAGACATTAGATTTTGCTCTCTATGTGGCTCATTACAGGCCAAAATCATGGACATAAATTAACTAACTCAGTCCTGCCATCAACCACAGCAAGATACACGGCACTGAGACTGAAGCATTATGATAGAGCACCTTGTATCCTTACCCAACTGTTCTTTGATAATCCGCTGTGCTATTCTGTCAATGGTACCAAGCTTTAGAGAGAATGTGTCTAGATACTCCCCAATGGCTGCAAACTCCAGTGGTCGACTTCTTAATTTGTAACCTCCTGTTACATATTTGACAGACTCCCCCATCTTTGACAGCAATGCCATTCCTTGTTTTTTGTAGGCATTAAGATCCTAGGAAGTTTAAAATAAAAAAACAACAGTTTAGAAGTATTTTACTTGCATGTTGAAGATTAATACAGTGAAGGATACTTCCCAGTCACAATCAAATCTTGTAAAGGCAAGATATTACATGTGAAATGTAGCCTTGGACAAAACCTTACTTTGTACAAGTTGCACAGTTGAGCACAGTTTCAAGTCCACCTCTAGATGGAGATAAGCTGTACAGGTGAATGGTAAATGCGTAAGTGGTCTACCTTTCCATACGGCCAGATTTTCCCCTGCTTCTGTACTGTCACAAAGGAAGTATCAATATTAACAGCTCTGTTTCCATGGAGTTCACTCCATTCACCCACGCATACTTTAAAGTCATAGCCCACAATACCAGTATTATGCAAATGCACCAGCTTGCTCTGATGACCTAGTACAGAACTACGTATTGCATGCCTATTTGGTTAGCAGCCTCCTCACACCACTTGTATGGCCAGATAGGAGGCAGGGGAAGATTGTACACAGGAAAAGTGCACCACTGGGCAGATGAGCACAGCTTTTCTGTAAGACAGACTACAGTTCATGTTGGTCACATGTAGCCATGTTGCCTCCACAGAAAGCTTAAACTTCCTTGCCAACCCTCTAAACACTTGCAAAAAATCATTCAGACAGCCTATGTTAGCAAGGATGTTTACCTACAATCTTCAGGAGATTTCACCTTAAAATCAGGGGGAAATATATATATAAAAGTGGTTTTAGCCAAAATGCAGTCCTTTTTTGCATTTCACTCCTTCCAGCAGGGGTCGCTATTCAACATCGCGAAGCAAGCTTAAGGCCTTTCAACTAGGTTATCCTTCGCAGCCTGAGGAAGGCAGGTTTTCAACCAACCAGACCTGCAGAGGTCAAGAATCAAGGCATGGTATTATAGACTAGACTAAAAGCTTAAATGGTCTTTAAAAAAGTACAACAGCCATGTTCAAAACATGTACTACGGTATTCTTTTCAAGTATCTGTAAGTCAACAGAATCATAGAATAGTTAGGGCTGGAAAGGACCGTAAGATCACTTAGTTTCAACTCTCCTGCCATGGGGAGGGATGCCTCACACATAAGTGTGATTAGAAGAACCTGACATCTCAACAGCTACTATAATTTTTAATTATGTTTGCATTTGAGTGCAGTAGTTCCTTGACTCTTGCCTTCCACCTTTCCTAAGCATTACCTGCAAGCAGGCATCAGAAAAAGATCCTTCAACTTATACAGCATTCTGGTGTGTTACTGGTCCAAACAGAAACCTTCAAGAAAGGTTGGTTTCTATTCATCAGGTGGTCTCATTACTTTCTGCAGGAACTAAATTCTGAAGTCCTAGCACACTGAACTGACTCCTCACTGCTGCAATACAGTGCAGCAAGTTCCAACATTAAAGAGGCAGAAAGGCACATGTTCTTTTCCTTCAGCCTTCCTGGGTGTTCTGTATTCTGAAGGTGAACCTGCCCAGAGCTGAGAATAAAGCCCTTACCATTAATTTTACAGGGGTGGGAGGAAACAACTAACCAGCTAAGAAAGTTGCATCATGCTTTGACAGCTAAAAAGCAGAACAAAGCTATCTGACATTTAACTGCCAAGGTACTAAAATTCTGCATTTCTGGCTTGTTTCAGTGGTTAAGTTCACCATGGAGGGGAAATAAAAGGGAACTGAAGATTGAGCCTCACATTACCAGCATGCAGAGCACAAATTCACACTGAGCTCAAATTGTCACCTTTGAGTAAAGTAGCTTAATATGACATTCGAAAGATGTGCTTTTACAGCTCTCCTCACTTATCAGTCAAACCCCAGCATGATTGTAGGTCCTCCTAGTCTTATTTAAAATGCAGATCAAAAGACAGCCAAAGAAAATTGCACTGTTGCTGGATGAGTCACGCACAAAATGAGCATTATGTTGTTGACCAAGAACAAACAAAAATGAGGTGTTCATGCTTAAGTTTTGAAAGCAACAAGTGCAAACAGTATAAAAACACAGACAAGAAAAAAAGTCAGGAAATTTGCAAACTTTTGTGCAAGAGGCACAACTTCCCTACTTCCCTCCTCCTAAAAAGACAATTTGACAAAGTCCACAATTTACTAAATTCTGAACCTCTCTTGTATCAGAGGAGTATATGCTATACACAAGGATACAAAACAAGCAGGTCTGGAGAACTGAATATGTACATCTGCAGACCACATCTGCATTCAAGCAAAGGGAACTCCATACAGTTGTCATGCAGAGGCATCTGTCACACACAGTATTTCGGGTTCTCAAAAACTGTGATATTTTAGGGGAAGTTCAGACCTGCACATGTAATTTCATTAATGCCTTTATACCTTCATTTCAAAAGAGACTGTAAAGGTGCCTGTCCTGATGCCCTTGTCAACAACTGTGTTTGAAAATTACTGGCTTACCTTGGCTGTGAGAAACACATTGAAGTGCTCATTGAAAGAAAGCACTGGGTGATCAGTTATTCTCTTCAAGAATTTGTCTAATGCTTTTCTCCTTGTCTCCACAAACTCTTCAGAAAAGCGATCGACAACACCCTTCACCACAAATTTCTCAGGAAGAGGCTGTCAGGGACAAGCAAAACGCACAAGATTCAAAAGACAAAAAACTTGCTTCTGTTATTTGGAAATATACAAAACAGTCAAACTCCAGTCTTGACAGGAACTGCAATGTTGTTAGCTAACAGGAACCATAACATCAAATGGTCTGGCCTAATGCTAGCAATTCTACTAAATAGTTTCAACCAAGAACCACACCAGTGAAGCCCACATAGTACTCGTACTAAGTACTTCTAGCACAGCTTAGGCTGTTCCTTCTGACTACTATCCATATTCAAGCTCCAGCTCTAAAGCAGATGCCAGCAGAGCTGCACATTATTCACAAATGTACATCTCCTGGTGCTGAAGCAAGGCTGCTCAGTCCAGAAACACCCAAAATTTAGCAATTCTACTTATTCTTGTCCCCCACTCTGAACAATTAAGACCTCCTGGACAGGGCCCTTCTGCACAGGGCTGACAGCAATAGCACCACACTGTGCAAAGACAGACAGGCAGGCTTGATATGGCAAGTGGTGCAAGCTGGACCCTTCCTGAAGCACTTGCACACTTCATCATCTATCATAGCCAACATTCCTGAGCATGTTTGTGCAAGTGACAAAGCTCTGACGACATAACTACTCTTTCATCTTACTCCTGTTTTGACCCCACCAGTTAATTCCCGCAGTTCAGCTTAATATGTAAGCCCAAGTCTACCTCCAGACTTACTAGTTCTGCAGTCCTTCTCTTACACTTGTGGACTCCACACTTCAAATTACCTCTTCAGATGGAAGCTTCAGCACGGTTAGGGTCAGCTTTACCACTAGATCTGATTTTGTTTCAGCATTAGACAGCATGAGTGCTAAGATTAGTATCAGTTCTAAAATTGTGCTTTGCATTATACTTTTGTGCAGTGCCCAGATAAATAATCTGCTTACTCTTAAGCTAGCAATAACAGCCTTTTTCACCCAATTCAGGAATCAAGGTCCTTCACTGCAAAGAGTCTTTGTCACCTGAAATCTGTGACAAAAATAATTCAAAGACAAAAAAACAACATCATACATGCATATGCTTTCCCACTACATCCTAGCTGATGTGGGATGTACATGAAGATTGCACCTCCTAAAAAAACACAGCTAGCAGGAATTAGCTGCAACACAGCTATATTTTGACCACTGTATTTAGTTCTTACAATTGAAGACTTACATTATTATGCTTAGCAGAATAAGATACTCAGTCACTCTAATTAGACCTCCTCAGAAGAATAATGCTTAGTGCAGGAGCCTTCAGGGAGGAAGAAACTTTCTTCCATGCTCTGTAAACTTTAGCTGGGAATGTACATGTGAAAAAGTCACTACCTTAGCACCATATGTAGGAGGAAAAGCACAAGGTGGAAGACTGAAGAACCCTCGTTCAACCAAACACATGCAAACTGGCACTGAAGAGTGACTGAAGTTTGAGTATTTGAGACCCACAGAAGGGCGCACCTCTATTAAAGAGGTTTTGCCATTTAACCTGGTTTTAGCTACAGCAGTATAGTCCTTTACTTTTTTAGACCTTTGGAGGTCCATCCCAAACAGTCAATTTACACAGCTAGCAACAGATAACCTGCTTTAAATGTGTGTTACTTATCTACTTTATAGTCTCCCAAGCTAATAGTCCATTTTTCCCTGCTGCAACTTGTGAGCAGAGTTTACTGCTGTCAGAAATGGCTTCAAGTAGCCAAACACTGCTATCCAATGACAAGATTCATATCCCTGTCAGGCTTATGTTTCCCGTCTAGAGACAGATCTGAGTGCATTTTTACTGTTGTTTGAAAGAATAGACTAGAGTAAGTCTCAAATAATTAAAAATTTTAAAAAGTAAAAACCTGTAACCAAAGAGACAAAAAAGAACCCATATTCAGTTAGTTTGACATCGGAAGTGTAGGACTTATCATGACTCACTGCATTGAGAAGCCACATCATTTGTTACAGGAGATTTTAGGCAGTCATTAACACCAACTGCCTTTAGTTTGTATTCCCCATCTACTTCTTGCCAATAAAATGCTTAAAGGATTCAGCAATCTCCCTGCCATACCACTGCACAGAGGAGATTAATAGGAGAGTCTGTAACTGCCAACTTGTGCATAGACAGATAAAAGAGGGCAGTGCATGCTTATGCTTCCAGATTTTCTAGAAGGGAGGCACTTAAGAGATTGCCTTGCTCTGATCCAGTTTCATGTCCAGCATTGGAAATACTTGTGCCAAACTTGCCACTCTGTGCACAGCAAATTCTAGTTTGGTTCCCTGGCTGTGACACACCTCCTTCTACTAGACTTTTATTTATTGCCTTTTAGCCTTCAAGCAGGAGTGGCAGCCTGTTAGTACGCATACTCAGGAATCTGCAGCTTAACCTCAATAGCTCTGGCTGTTCATAGAACAGAGGGTCTGGGCAGCTAACACATTAATCTCATATCCCCACCTTACCCCCCACAAGCTCATTGTCTCTCCTCTTCTCCCTATCCCTCAGTAAATATTTTTGCTGTCAGCTCATGGTGTCACATGATTTTGTAAATTATTTTTTATCTTTGAGAGACTGAGCTATTATTCCACTTAGAGGCAAGTCCCAGAGTAATTAAGGACTTAAATAGCCCTCTACTCTGGAACAGCATAACTGAATACCTTTCGCACAGCAGAGACCCTGCTGAGAGAGCAAAGACACTTTCCCCCAAACCCAGATGGGCAAGCTAAGGTATTCTAGCAGTATCATTATTTCCTGACAATTCACCTCCTACAGGTCTTCTTTAATTCCTTCATTTAAAAGAGCTGATGGTGGTGATCTTCTACAGCATAAAAAGCAGACTGCTGAAGATCAGTATCAACCTTCTATCACATAAGGTAGTCAGACTGCCAGCTTCAGCAACAAGAAAGGGTGCAGCAATTTAGCTAATAAGATTAACTAAATTTCTGCCTACTGAAGATATTCAATAGCTGTCAAGCCAGAAGTTAAGATTTGCAAGTCTGTGCTATTAAAGGTTAGCACAAATAGCTCTAAAAATACTCTTTAAAACCAGCTCAAAAGGCCATCTTGAAAACTGAGACTAGGACCTGAAGTACCTGTGTGGCTTTTCATAAGCCTCAGATACTCAGAAATCTAAAAGTAATAATTGAGCAAGCAGAGGAAGAGTATTCCATTTATGCCACAACAACTGTCATCACCACGCATACTGTGCTAAAGGAGGCTGCCAAAGCTCACCTCTCAGGTGTGCCACCAGAGTCTAAGCTTTATTATCAGTCTAGAATGGGAAATTCTTCCCACTTCACTAGAAGCAAATGAATTACTGTATTTAAATCTAAATAATAGAAGATAATTGAGTACTGTATTCAGACTTGAAGCGAGACATCATCAAAATATCACCCTTGGAAGACAGATACAGAACTGCCCTTAATATCAGATTCTTGCTTACTACCTACAGGAATGAGATGTGTTGGCTGAGACTCTTCCAGCTTGTTTCTCAACCAGTCAAAGTCTTGGTACCGCCGGCGGACAGAATACTCTGGCAAATCAAACTCTGCTCGTGTGGTCTGGAAAAGAACAACAGGATAAACTTAGTGTGCACCAAAACTTCCTGCATCAGAGCTTAGCTGCAAATGTACAGCCATGACTGGCAAGGGCGAGGCCAAACAAGCTTTGCACAGGGACTCGATGCACTAAGTAGCGCTTGTAGCCAGCATAAGATCCTCTGGCTTTTCAAGCAGTGCGAAGCCAGCACTAAGAAAAATGATTATTTGGAGCTGATGTGTTCCTAAAAGATCTATTCGTACTTCGCTACATGTTCTGCTAGATAAACTTTATGGGAAGAGCCTATAGACAGGAGAGTACTGTGCACCATGTTAATCCCTTGGCAGTTACAAACTTGTGGGGTAGACTGTCTGAAATCTTCATCGCAAGGATGTGACTATTTTAGCTACCAAGAATTAAACACAAAGATATTTAATGACTTGTTTATTCTATGATATGCTTTAACCATGGGTGATAAAATGTTTCACCACTTCCCCGTATTTCCAAAGTGACAGGCTTATTACACTCCTTCAAGGCTAAAAGTTTAGAACATAAGCCATTACTAAGCTTGCCATGGACTGTTTTTGTTGATTTCTGAGAGGAAAAAATTACTTATGTACATCAAGTTTGTGCATGCCTGATTAGAGATATAAGTACACTAAGTTAAATTTTTAAAGTTTGAATTCCATAGGGCAAGCAGTTAAACTTGACATTATAAGTTTGAGATGGAACATAAGCATGCAGAGAAACTGCTGGCAAATGTTTTACCCAGTCCCCAAACAGTCCATAGCCTGGCTGCACGGAGTTGCCTGCAGAGCACATACTGTAGCTGCCTAAAAGCTCTAATGAAACTGAGGAATCTCTGCTAAAGAGGCTGTTGTTGTGATAGCCCTGATTGGAAGGTAAACGGCCCTTATTATGTCCCACTGAGAAGCACAGTTCACACAGAGACCTTCTTCATCCTTAAAGGAGAGCTACACTTAGTTTCTTACAGCACCAAGACTACCTTGCAATGAAGGTGATGCTGCTGAGCCAACACACTATATGGTACAGCTTGACATCAAACCCACTGCATTCTGGGGAATGCAACAGCTCTCCTAGCTCTGAACTGGCGCTGAGTCCAGCACTAAGTTGCTTTGCTACTCCTAGCCACTACAATTGCCTGCTAAATTCCAGCAGAGATTTTGGTTTTACTTTCAGACTGAGAGCAACTGCCACATATTTGGAGAAAGCCAAACAGCAGCCTTTAAGCGCAATCCATCTCTTCACTCACTCTCTGGGTGGCTCCAGCAATTTAGACACTGCACATTACTCCCACCAATCTCCCCACTGGGGATCCTGTACAGGTTCTATGCCAGAAATTTCTTTTTCAGGGAGTGTCAGCAAGCTTAACACACTGTCAACATAACAGTAGCTCTAGTATACTATAAACAGCATGCTAATGTGTTATTACCTGTTAAATGGTTTGGTTTCTAGAAAAGGAAGGCATAGAGAGACATAAAAGAAAAAATTCAAGTATACCTCCTCCTTTGACCTGCTAGCTATGGCAAGAGATACATGTGCTAGTCCACAGACTAACCAATGGAGCAGCTGTGTTTGTAGATGAGGGACTACCAAGACCTAGATAGACAGTGCAGATTTGTACTTTACTCGGCTGTACCTCAGAGTAACACCAGCATATTTAACATGTTAAGAATGCCATGCTATAAATGAAACTTCTGAGGCTTCATATGAACCGTTTTCACTTGTTTTGATGGGGGTACTGAATGGCATTATGCTAGAACAACATAATTCACAGTCTGGGGCATACTGCAAGTCTTCTCTTTTTTATATTTTTTTTTTCCCCTGCTACAGTGAAGAACCTTTCTAAAGAAAGAAGAAAATGCATATCACAAAAACAAGACTGTGGTCAGGTTACACTGTTCCCTACAGTGGTGTTTAGTCACAGCCACAAGCGCACATTACAGCACTAGCAATTACATTTCCCTCTTTCACCTACTGATGCTGCTTTTCACAGCAGTGAAGTCTTCAGCATAACTCAGTCTAGGATCTAAGTTTATCTAAACCTTTAAGGTTCCAGTAACATTCTTCAGAGGAGAAAACGCAGTCATTCCTGCTGCCTCATCCAGACACCAAGAGACCCTTTCAGCCTCTTACAGATTTCAAATCCCTGTCACGCAAAGCTACAAGGGAGGCAGTAGGAAGGGATGGCTTTACACTGAGCGCTGAGGGAGCTCCTTACAGGAGCAAGGTTTGCTACAGAACTCTGACCTACAATCTGGAGATGCAAGCATCACCACGCATCCTCACTGCTGTCTAGGATTACTGCTGCACAGCTCCTTTGCTACATTTAATTACTGCTTTCAGCTGCAGCGGCTGATCAGGCAATTAGCTTGGCACCGAAGAGGCCTTGTTTGTATGGCAAGAATGAGTCAGACCATTAATATTGTTAGCCTTCTAAACAGCCTTTTTTTTTTTTTTTTTTTTTTAAACAACTGGCACTAGACCTGCTGACCCCAGAGGTTAGCCAAGAGTTTACAAAAATAATAAAGGAGAAGCGAGGCTCTCATGGTGCCTGCTAAGGATAAATCATACCCTGCCTCACAATAGTATTGTAATACTATGATATCACAGACTTATGTGCTATAGCAAGATCTCTAAACAAGCATTAACAGGCAGGTAGATATGCAAAAGATATAAGTACAGGATGAGGGGATTTTTTTACTGTTGGGTAATACATCTGATCTAATACAGTAAATACCCACTCTCCAGAGTTCTGCTTTAAAAAGCAAACCCTTATATGATCACAGGTTTCCAAGCATAGGAATATTATCAGGATGTCACTGTGTAAAAATATTTTATTGTAACAGATTAATTGGGTCTTAAATTAAGGGAAAACCAACTTCAGCCAATTTGCCTGTGAAAAGTTCAATTGTATTTTGTCCTCCTATTCCTTCTGATCATGTAACAGCTGAAGGCTGAGCTGCTACAGGTAGAAAAGTTTCCCCCAATACTTCTTAGCATTTTCTAGTACCCAAGATAAAACACTTCTTTCAAGATTAAGACACTTAGAGCAACAAAGAATGACAGGCCTACGTTAAGTGTGCAGTAAGAGGTAGCTACAATTTTAGGGAAATCACTTTCTCTGAAGCAGAATTTTGGAATAAACATTTTGGGGGGAAAAAAAAAAAAAGAAAATGAAAAGAAAAGAAAAAAAAGTTATCTGTGGCTTGCAAAACTTTCCTTATCTCAAAGGAAAAAACATTTTCTCCAGTATCCAGTGCCACCTAAGCAGGCTAGAGGCATGCTGAACTGTTTGGACAAGTGGATGAAGTGTATTTCTAGCTAAGTTAGTGAACAATTTTTGCCTTAATTAACTACAAATGCCCAAAATAGGTGTCAATGTCACCTAGGAGATGCTGTTGATGAGAATGAGCTAGTTAACAGTAATTAACGTTCCAACTGTGACCATGGACTTTTCATATCACTTTTGCTATTAATGTAATGAAATTGCACTAACGAGTGAACTACAACACATGCTGAAAAGAACTGTAGCATATTTCTTTCAGTAGACAGTAGCATTCTTAGGCCAGTTTTAGCAGCAGCTGTACAGCCTTCTGTACCAACAACTGCAAAGAAACTAGTTTACAATTTAGGATCAAGATTATGATTTAGGTAAGTGGCAGATAAAAGAAGCATGGCAAACACTTAAAATAAGCAGCCTAAAGCATTTCAGAGAAGGGTAGACAAAAAATGTGAGATGATTAACACTGAATCAACAAGGCACATTCCCCTTCAAGGGAGGCAACTCAAACCAGCTGGGTGTCAGATTACTTTATATGAACTTACAAGTTAATCAAAGAAACTGGCCTTGCAAGTTTACAGATCTGTTTAAGAGTCAGAGACAAAAAAATCTTAAGTTGTGTTGTGGTTTAAGCTTAGTCATAAATTAGACAAAGCATGTAGCCTGCTTGTTTTCCCCCCACAACCTGTCCTTCCCCCCACCCCCCCCAGTCCTGGAGGGATGGGGAGGAGAA
>WYDI02023157.1:9437-22182 GCA_009867235.2 Psittacus erithacus
GACAGAGCCTTGGGTGACATGGTTTAGTGTGAGGTGTCCCTGCCCATGGCAGGGGGGTTGGAACTAGATGATCTTAACGTCCTTTCCAACCCTAACTATTTTACGATTCTATGATTCTATGAACTGCAGCTGTCCTCTTACAGAGCTGATCATCCACTTTATCAAATAAAACACTGACAGAAAGTATTATATTTCAATGATAGAGTGTTTTCCTTATCATTGCTATAGACTAAGAATTTCTTTAAAAGGTGGGGAGCTGGAATGGGAAAGAAATCCTGGCAGAAGCACAAGGATTTCTTAGATGCAGTCCACCCACTGAGATGTTTGTGGAAGCAGCTGTCGGCAGAAGAATGATACAAGTGGGATCTGAAAATGCACCTCAGAATGAGTGAAACAACATGAGCGCTCAACTTATTTCCACCTTTACACTGTAGTAAAAAGAAAAAATGTAAGGCTGCACTATTTCCAGCTAGAAAGCATGTTGTCAAATCCTCAGTATTCCTCATCAGTCTATTTTGGAAGATATTTTTGGTATTAGGAACATTGATAAAATTATTAGAAAAGGTACCTTTTACTTCTCATCAAGATAATTTACCTGCTATTGTAGACAACCATAGCATCACACTTTATGAATACACTTATCAAAAAGCTAGCTTCAAACCGTGGTTATAGACTCCAGTAGCTTCCTAGAATTCCAGCTGAGACTCTCATTCCTTTCATTGCTAGCCCTTTTTGTGTCCAACATGAATATATTCACATCTGTTTTACGTCCTTGTGCTGCATTGCCCTTCAAGAAAGGTCCTTTTCCTCCTGAAGACATGCTTAGAGAAATAAACTGTATCTTCTCTAAGGCTTTCTTTTGCTACATAAAACTAGCAAAGTCCTTTTAAATTCTGTCATGTGGTCGGTTCTCCTCATCTTTTCTTTCACCTATTCCCATCTGCGTTCACCTTTCAGTGCTGGAGGTAATTGAGACTGGTCTAATAGTGCCCTGTGTAATCATGTCAATAGCTTTAACCACAAAACATACTATGAAATGGCTTTAACACTTACAACAAACAAAAAAAGGCCCAGGAGAAGCACAGGGACATGCAGGATTCCCATTTGGTTGAGATCCAGACTCATGGGTCACTAAAGATTTAAAATTTATTCAGTGGAAAAGTAACTTGCTCATTTTTCAGCCAAAGGACATAACTGACCTTCTCAGCATGCGGCTAAGCATATCAGTTTCTTAATGATATTTAAGAGAGAAAATTTTGATAGGGGTGGGACTTGTGGGAGTGATTGTTTCAGGCTGAGAAATTGCATATTAGCTTTAATAATAATGTGATAAATCCATGATAAAAGCACAACTTATTATCTCTAATTTTTGGACCCTGAATTCCACTGCCTTTTTCAGACAAAGAAAGAAGCCTGTGTCCCTGCCCATCCTGTCCTCTTCAGACATGGGAGGAGCCCGGGATCCCTGCCAGTTCTGTCCTCCTCTTCCTTTCTGGTTTTATAAAACACTTTATGTACATAAATTTTTGCTTAACATTTTATATTGTATTGTGTATTTTTTTTAATGTGAAAAATACCTACCCTGAAGTTGGAAGAGAAAGCTGTGAAACGGTTTAATATTTAACCCCATTCAAATGTGGCTGGCTGTTCTGGAGGGTGCCAGGTGCTTCAAACACTGCCAAACATATGGCAGGGCTGTGGTGCAGCCGCCTTCGACGGGGAGCTGAGCTAATAGCCCCACATGCGTTTCATTTAAAAATATGGACAACTATTCAATCAAAATGAATTTTGTCATCTTGGTCAGGACTGCATTCAATCTGCGTCGAGAGACATGAAAGGACACTCTGCTGCCTATATTTTATAACAATGACTCATTCAGCTGCTATAATCCCAGTCAGATACAGTACAATGCTATTCCTTGCCTGCTTCTTTTCTTTCAGCTGTAACTTTTCCTCTGCTATGCACAAAACTCAGTGGTTGTCAAGAAGGTCTTGTTAGCACCTGCTTTAGGGGCTAGCTACTTATATCCAGGGCTTTGCACTTTCATACCATTTTCCTCCTCTAACTCTAACCCTTTTTCTCCAAGTATGAAAATGTATCTCATCTTTCCCTTGCAGCTACAGGACAGGAAAGAAGGTACAGTTACAGATCTTTATGATACAACCTTTTTACCTGATATTTCTGATGAAAAATGTATAAGCAAGTAGAAAACATTATTATCCCAAAGCAATTCGTATACAAAAGCATAACAACACTACTAACCCCAGCAGAGACAGCAGATAACTCAGCTGTATTATTTTTTTGTTTAAAAGGAATTTACCTCTTATCGTGGTTTCCTCAACCGGTTCCAGTGCTCATTAAAAGAACCTGGATCAAAAAACAAATCCTCAGTGAAATCCTAGATGGAGTGAACAGTGAACCTTCTCAAAAAAAACCCTGAAATAATCATAGTTGGGAGAAATAAGCATATAAATTGATCAGTAGAGCTCATTAGAAATGCTCTGTTTCAGGAACTAGACTAACTTAGATGCTAATGGCATGAAGCAATTTTGGAGGTAATGGTCAAAATGAATGGCAAGACGCCTTTGTCAATAAAATTATCATAATTAAATAACCAAACACGGAGTGCTAGGTTGCATTCGGATCAAGATCTGCAATTTCCCCTAATTCAGCAGGGTAAAAAAAAAGGGAGGGGGGTGGAAATAACGATTATGTGTGGCTCACAAAGAAATTAATTAATTATATATATTAAGGAAATCAGTTACGTCCCTCTCTTAACCCCTCTCCTCCAACCTATGCTGGGTGGGTGAGCTCCAGATGTTAGATAGTGGGCTCAAAGTGGGATCGTGCAGCTGAGCACTGAGGACCCACCTCTCCCCACCCCACCAAGGTGGCTTTGCTGGCGACATTTCCCCTGATCTCGGGCCCCAGTGGGTCTGAGCAGCTGTGACAGCCACCCTTAACCACAGCCAGCCCAAACCTGCCTGGCAAAGCAATGGGGAGACTCGGGATGGGGGTCACAGAGGTGTCCAGAAACCAGGCTGGGGTTCCTTTAAATGGCTCCACATTTGGTTCTTGTTGGGGCAGAGGGAGCCAAAGGAGAAGCTTATGGGTAGATTATTTCAGCTAAATAATCAGCAGACTGAACTAAGTGGCTAGACCACAGGTATTTGGAGGCAGTAACTGTAAACTTGGTGTATGCACTGACTAAAATAGCTACTCAACAGCTGTAAGTTATTATGTAAACACTGTGCTCTCACATCCTTTATTAAGTTACTGAGGAAACTGCTCACATTTAGTTTTGTTTTATGCACAGCGCTATGAAAAAATATTGAAAAACTATTCTACAGATTGTTACAGAATTCCTAAAGGCACAGCACGTTACAAAAATCCAAGCTAATTAAATGGGGCCTAGATCTTATTAGAAGTCTATTTTTTTTCTAAATCTATAAACTGTTAAGGACATCCAAAAGGAGGATCTACCTATATATGTGTAGCTTTTACTTGCAATCAAAGTAAAACATTTGTATTAAAATTACTATGCCTATTGCTAATTAATGTGACTATTTCTCAACTTAGGTGTGTGTGCAGGAAAGATATTCTCATTAGGGACCAAAGGTCACTCATGCCAAGGTCAGCAAACTTCTTGTTCTGATTCAAAGACAGGGAGAGATACGCTCCTGAGCATCACACCCAACTGTGTTCATTGTGCGTGCAAATGATAGCAGCTGGACATTGTTTAATGTGCATCCTTATGTGCACAGGCTACCTCTTATCAGCTAAGCTGCTTTTTTGGTCCTCCAGTGTGAATATGTCTATATTTATAGAAGCAGGTAACTACATAAAGCCGGTGACAGTCTATTGCTGTGCAATTTAACCAGGAAGGTACACACTCTCATTTGGCAACATAACATTCTTTGAAAAAAAAAGAAGGAAGGAAAATTCTGCTAAAGGCATGAAAGTCACACAGTGTCTGTCCTGCACAATAAGTGAAAGAATTCCTTCTGCTCAAGGTTATAACAAATAAAATGCAAAACAGACTCATAGGCTATGGAGCTTATTTTCAAACTGATGAGCAGGGATGATCTGAACTCCCAATTTCCCAGGAGATGGAAAGATCCTGATCAGCTGTAATAGGGAGCCCGACAGCTATTTGAATGGGACTGTGTGGTAGGCTAAGGAGGAGATCCTGGTATCGGAAGTTCAAACTGGTGATGAATCCTTTTGTCCTTTGTCTCGAAAAGAATGAGGCATTTGTTTATTGCATTCATTTGCACCACAGCTACGTAATCTCATGCCTTAGATTTTTCTTGGCCTTTATAGAGACCTTTTATTTCCTTTCTTCCCACAAATTTGACTTCCGTGATTTTTTTTGACTCCCATTTGAAGCATCAGAAATAGGTCCCAACTAGAGACAGGACAGGCTACACTGGTGCTTCTTTTGAAATATAAAACTCTTAAGTGTCTTTGAGAGAGGTATACCCAAGGTCACATCTACCACCTGCCAGATCTGGGGTGGCAAAGGAATTTTTCCCAAAATCAGACTGGTGGGGAGGATTGAGTATTACCTGCCTTTCTCTGTAGGACAGTGTGTTATAATTGTTATGATCAACTGATAATTAACTAATGGCATGACCACTAATGAGAATTGAAATAAGCAGTGAACTCTTGACCCCCCCCAGCTGTCTCTGCAAGGTATACCAGTGTGTTTGGGCCTTTTGCAATAGACCTGCAAGCTGTCATAGAGAGCTGGCAAACTTTTTGTGGCTGAACTTCTATTGAATAGTCAAATGAGCAACAGACAGCTGGGCTCAGTGATCTAAATCACAGAAACATCATAGAATCATAGAATTGTTTGGGTTGGAAGGGACCTTAAAGCCCATCCAGTTCCAACCCCCTGCCATGGGCAGGGAGACCTTCCACTACACCAGGTTGCTTAATGCCTCATCCAAACTGGCCTTGAACACTTCCAGGCATGGGGAAGCCACAGCTTCCCTTGGCAACCTGTTCCAGGTCCTTTTCAGTCCATGCTCATACAATAATTTTACTTTTTGCATACACTTGGCAGCTATGCAAAAGGAAGAAAGGTAAGTGATGTTCCACAGTAAGGGTACCATGAAGAGCCAGGTTTTCAGCACGTTCAGTTTCCAGATGAATGGCCTGGTGGTCTTTCACTAGGAAATGAAGTCCTGACTATGTGTGTAACACTACCAGGACAGATCTGCTGAATTACCAATAACAATTTTTTCTACAAAAACACAGCTGTAAGATTCAGTGTCTGGTTTTGCTCCAAAAAAAGCTGTAAAATTCCTATGCATCAGTTTCACAAAAGCTTCTAGTTCAATATGTCTTACATAGCTCATTAAAATAATTATTCTGCTATTATCATTTAATCCAGTGTGGTACGAACATGACATTTGACAGCCTATGGCTGAAAATTCCGGCTGCCTTTCTGGATTATAAGCATAAAGTTTTACAGCTATATGTGGCAAGCCAGTAGGGTCAGCAAAAAAGGAGCCTGAATTTTCTATGCAGATCAGTAAAGCTGCTGCTGAATTGTTATTTTCCCCTTAGTGTGAGTCCCGAGAGACCAAACGAACTGGATTATCTTCTTCTCACTAGTGGACCTATCTCTCAGGGGAAAGGTCAAAAATAAGACATGGCAGGGAGTAAAGGAAAAAGCTGAGCATGCTTTGAAGTCCTCAGCCCAGTGTGGCAGCCTGAAATACAGGAGTGAGAGTTTGATTGAAGGGACACCCTGATTCCCATTCCAGATAAATCCTCACATAAATCTTCTTCCTATGGAAATACTTTTTTTTTAGGTGGTCAGGCCGAAGCAGGTGAGGGGTGTGCTCAGGTGGTGGCTTCTTTGGAAATCAGTGATAAGAAGGAAGGCAGACAAGCGTCAAAGAAACCACTAGCCACTGCCCAGGCATTGCTGCCCTCCATACAAACAAGGATGTGCAGGGTATGTCTTTCACTGCTGAGGTCATGACGCAGCAGGGTGCTCACAGCTTATCTGTGATAAACCAGGAAAGAAAACCCCAAACAAATGAGAAAGCCAGAGAAGTAGCAGATTCACAACACTAACATTTGCTAGCGATAGCACTAGGTTTCAAAGTCCCCAGGATATGGCGCAGGACTTCATGCTGTGCCAACTCCAAAGAAACTGTCACTATCTCAAAATTTTACTGAGTAGTAATTTAATCTAGTAATCTGAGTAATTTCATCCAAGCAATTTAAACTTTAAACTCAATAACCAAACTAGTAATATGTGAATAATATAGAAGGTACAGACCTCGTTTCATGTATTATTCTGAAAAGGTGGAAAAGCATCCATTTAGGAAACAGACTTTGGACATCTGACGATTAGGTGTGGCTGAAAACTTTTTTTCTGAAAAATGGCCAGCAAAGTCACCCTAAATGGTTTTAAACTTACATTGAGAAAGAAATTGCAGTGCATTAAAAAGGCTGTCACACATGAAAAATCATTCTTCTCCAAAAAGGCCAACTTTTGTTTAGTCATGATGAATATTTTGACTGAAACACACTAGCACTAGAAGGACTAGAAGTCCTTCTCTTTTTCTTGGGTTGTTTCCTGGGTAAGACCAGGTGAAACATGAAAGTTAGGCAAGAAGTAAATGGGGACAGCAAAGAAGAGTCAGGAAAGGTAGGAAAGAGTGGATTTCAGCCAAGAAAGATACACTGTTAATAAGCTGGATTCCCAGGATAGGGACAATGCCGTCCTTCCAACACCACCTCATGGCATGGAGCTCAGGCTGGAGAGCAGGCTTTGGGGAGACATGAGTTCACCATTTTGAACAAAATAAATAATCCAAGTTTGCTGTTTTATCTCTCTTTCAACTTGCACTCTACCTCAGTAAACATTTCTGTGTGGGTTAATTTACTCTTCCTTTCTGAGCAAGTCTATGAAGCTGCTTTATTTCCAGCAGAATGGTCCTTGTGCCACCATCATCCTCCCTTCGAACAAACTGGAAGAGCTAGAGAGGAGGAAAAAAAGGATTTGTGGTAAGGTACCTCCTTGAGGCTTCCATGAGGCAGGCATCACACTGTGCTCTGCTCAGAGCAGGGGACTGGCCTTGCACAGGAGCTCTCCTGCTGCCTGGGGCACACAAAAGATGCCAGGAGAAAATGGCAGAGGTGAGAAACGCTGGTGATGAGAAAGGGAATGGGGGCTGAACAGACTTGTCTGATAACTGGAGATAATTATTGCTGCACAATCAGAGTTCAGAAAAAATCTGCATCATTTTCATTTAAATGACAGATGGGCCAAGGCTGAGCCCTCCCATCAGACCCTCTTTTGTCACCTGGCAGGTCAATGCACAGTTGGGGATAAAACCCAGGGGGGTGATTTGTACCTCTCCTTCTGTCTTCTGCTAGATAATAGGGCTGGAGAAGTGTAAAGGGGCTTGAAAAACCTGGACTGTAGAAAGGCAGGGCTTTGCTGGCAGGCGGCGCAAGGACAGCCATGCACCAGCCTCAGAGTATCTCCTGAGAGTCGCCAGCACTGGAACTGCACAGAGACCTCCTGCTGGGACAGCATTTGGGCACAAGAGTGCACAGAGATGCTGAGCAGCCCATGGGATAATCCAGCAAGGACAAGATAAATCACACTGACCTGAAGCTGTATGGGAGCCTCTACGAACCCAGAAGAGGAAAGGATAATTAAGCCGCTTCACCATACCTGACTTCTGGGCTGAGCCTCTGCCCAATTTACCATGATTCAAATATTTCCTAGGTGTGAGTATCAGTGCTGAGCGTTTGACTTCTGGTACCATTTTCTGCTCAAACAGCTGTTCCCATCTCTATTGGGAAGAGGCAGGTATGAAGCCAAAATGTGCTACCCCTGGGCTGCTGAGGCTGTCAAGGGCCAGGCAGTGCCCAAGCATTAACCTTTATCTTGTCCAGGAGGCTCCCTGAAACCTTCTTATCTCACATGGAAAAATCCTTACTCGTAGCATCTGCAATTGGAGATTTGTTTACAGAATAGCTTTCACTGAATTTTGATAAAAAAATCAGTGTTGGCAGGAACCACTTTTCTCACTACCAAGAGAGCCTTTTCTAACACAAAATATATCATTGGCAGCCAGTTAATTAGAGCAGGCATTCTAAGGCTAGGGATGAAGTGAGGAATGCAGAAGTGGCCATGGGAATTTTGGGGAGCAGTATCAATTGAATTATCCTAATTGCAAGCAGAGGTGTGATCTCTGGAGTCTCACTACCATAGCACAACAGAAGGGACAGGGAGAGGTGGTCTGGTCCAGCTCCCAGCTCCAAAGCAAAGTTGCTGATGTTTGAGTGGTCCTTAACAGGCTTGGTTATAGAAATACAGCAGTCTTGCTTCTGCAGCCTTGTTCCTGCACTTACCTGTTTGATGGTGAGAAACTGTCACTTCAGTGCCTGGTAGCTCAAGCATGTCCACATCTGACTTTTGAGATGAGGCCTACCTTTGAAAATATACTTGAAAGTTTAACCTTTTCTTTTTGAAAAACTGAAAACAAATAAGCCATCTCCTCCCCAGTAAGGTGCATTTAAGGGAAGATGAGCTTCATGTCCTTTTAACTGTTCCCCAAATTTTTTCCTTCTGTCATTCTTTCCTGCCTGCTGTAATAAAGCAGGAGGCGTGATATAAACAGCAAACCAAAATCTAACACCAAGCCTCTGGCTGGATGCTCTTTCCAACCACCAATTTTAAACCTCTGCTTTCCCAGGAAAAGCAATTTTACCAAGTGCCTTATCAAGCAGAAGAATATGAATCTCTCAGCACTGAAGTGGTTGACTTATCAGGGAGACAATACTGGGAGTGTAATTTCTATCAGTTAATCTGATTCAACCTTTTCTATTCCTGAAGATTTTGATGGATTATGTGAGATCAAGTTGAGCAAATGTACACAGCATTATATTAATGCAGTAAGATGCTCTTTGGCAGATTATTCCTAAGTACCTCTGCAGGACTAGTAGGATGCTAGCAGTGTTGTCCAAGTCCACAAAACTCATGATGACAGTAAAACGGAGCTATCTAAAAACATTGAAGAAGTGTTGCGTCAGCAGAGTGGAGTACATCACTGTAGAGGGAGATGGCTGCTTTATATTTACCCTAATACTTCTACCAAGTGAAAGTTAGATAGTCATCATTGTGCTGAAAAATACTGGCTTTGCTGCTTAAGGAAAATGTGTCTCCCTTCTAGGAAGGGATGCATGGCTACATTCACTGATCTCAAATCAAATGCAGAGGTATAAGGGAAGCACAGATCTGACCAAGAGGGAGTTTGTTACCCTCCAAACAAAACAAAATCAAACAAGAGGGTTTTCTGCCTTCTACAGCCAGAAAGACAGAGCCTGCAGAAATTATAACAAGGCACTGCTGTGACTCATTGCATCAATGCCCATTTCCCCTAGCATCTGAACTGCCTGCTGGATTTATCTTTTTTCTCTTGTATTATGTTTAGTCTGTGAGAAATATGGGAGTGAAACCATTTTCTCTCTTTGGACAGGAGGTATCAAGCTCTGAGAGTGCTAACTGCTACCCTAATATAAAATAATAGATGATAACAATCACTATATAATGACTGAATATTGGGAATGATGGCAAGATATGCTGTTCCCTCTGGTAGCAACTGATGTTGCAGCAAAATCAGGTAATCATCACCTACTGCTGAACAGAGCAGAAAAGGCTATGTCCTGTATTTATATTGGTTGGGGTGCTCTCCAGTTTATCTGTGAAGTCAGGCAGGCTCTTGAAATATAATTTGGAAGATAACAGGATCAATTCTTCCCAGTGGATGTAAAGCAATGAAGGCTCTGATGAGAGACAAAGGGAGAAGGATTTGGTCGCTGAAGAACATAAGTTCCAAACTAAACACAACAGAAACTAAAGCTTAAAGAAGGGCTTTAGGAAGGAAGGGGGTAGAAAAGCAGAGATAAATGAAAATAAAGAGATACTGTGGAAGAAGCATAGCTGTCTGTTGGACTGCATGTTGCTGGGCATGGAAATGAGAGGGGATGTCGTCATTCCACTTTCTGTGCACTGAATCTTTAACAGTAGATGAATCTTTTTCCCTGCTGTGCGGGCAGCTCCAAGGCAGCTGCTGTCTGGTGTTTCAGTGCAAATGCAGAACAGTACCAGAGCAAGATGGCTTTCTCCTCTTTACTGACTGACAACTTCTTTTCAAATTATTTGATTTTTACTTATTGTTTTAATGTTCCCCTTCTATAGGAAACAAAAGCAATCCAGGCTGAAAGATATAATTGATAAATTCTGTCAAATAGGAAAATTCAGTCTTGTGGGAATTGCTGCTAATATGACAGCGCTAGGCACCTACTGCCAACCAGTTAGACCCATCCCTGCTGCTGGATAGTACTGGGATTTTTCATCTACCAGGGAGATAGGACCACAAGATACATAGACATTCAGGCTGAAGAACAGCATACACACTCAACTTTGTCCTGCCCCTATTTGGTTTATCTCCATCACTACCCAACCTCAAAATCCTCAAAATCAAAACACCATCAGTAGTCAGTTCAGCACTGATGTGCATCACCACACCCCAAAGTGCAGTCAGGATGACTCAAGAGCATGGATTTTCTTGTCCAACTCTGTTCCGAGAGAGAGACATAAATCAGTGGGATCACAGTCTCAGGTTTTTGCCTTGGGCTCCCCATATTTCTGCCTAAACATTGAATGCCTAATGTACTGTACATGTACATGCCCCATCTCTCTCTGAAAGTCTATGCCCTTTGCATAATCACATGCGAAAGAGGTCAGTATACCACAGACCTTTAACTAGCATTAAACCCCTCAAATATCACTTGCAGTAGAAGATCCTAAGGGTTATTCTCATTCCACGTGAATTTATCGAGAAGTTAAAATTCATGCATTTATATTTTTCTAAATATGCAATAATAGCTGAAATGCACACTTTCATGCATTAACCTTCTACTGATGGAGACAGCACAAAACTCGCAGGGCTAAATTCTAACATGAGTTCAACTTGTACATTTCAGTGCAGTTGAATGCATAGAGCTGGGCACTATTTGACTCATGCATGAGAAATAGGAAGGCTGTGAAAATGTACTTGTGACTGTACAGGAATTGCACATATGAAAAATTACAGTGGTGCAAGTCTATCCATCAAGAAAATGACAGCCTATGAAAAGTACAACTTGCAGCACTCTTATTCCTCATCAGTAAAATTAATTGTTTTGGAAACATTAAGTGTGACCACTCGCTACATTCCTATAGGGCTTCTCTTCAGATTCATGCTCCCATTAAATGGCCTAAAAAATTTGGGCAGACAAGGAAAGTACTTGACTACTGAATTACTTTGGCATGAAAGATCCCTCTGTAATGAGAAATAATGTCTTTTGAGCAAGACAGAGAGCTTTCCAGGAAGCAGAGCCAGTGCTACGGACATTGTATGAACTGCTCTGTGCATTTGACAAGGTCCTTGATCCACTTCTATTAGTAAAAAGAAAAAATTAAAATAAAAAATAAAATAAAGAAAAAGTAAAGCATAGAGTCTCCAACCTTCCAGAAATGTCTATGTACATGAACAGAAAGCAAAATTGGGAATGACATGCGTCACGTTACTTTCTGTCCCCTCAAAACACACTCAAATGAAAGCATTCAGCTACAATGGTGGGTAGCACATAAGAGCTTGAATAGAATAAAAAGAGTATCTATTAGCAAATGACATACAAAATAAAAGGAAATGTATGGCTTTCAACTTTGAGGTTACTGGGTCAAATCCAGTTCACATGAGCAGTAACGGAGGTCATTGCCATGTGAGGGCTTTGTGATCAATATGAAGTTGCCCTCTGAGCCATAAGCTACAGCATCAGAGCTGCTGTTCCTTTCCAAGATATTAAGATATGACATTGTTTCCATAATCCTTTGCTCATTTGAATTCCAGTAGCATTAATATTTGAAAATTCCTGGTAAACCCAGGTACATCTTGAATGCTGTGCTACCTTGCATCTTATGCAACACTATTGCTAAGCAAGGGTGCAGTAAAAACACGTTTAGTTTTACGCCATTTAACTTCTTTTCATTGGTGCAAATAGCCATGCAGGATACAAACTAGTGGAAAATCAGACCATATCTGTAATAAAAATTCTTAAACAATCGAAAGAATTCTGGCACATTTACCTTTGAGGAAAAACTCAACACTGTAGTGTACTTACAGCGGCACTGAAATATCCAAAATGTTTAGAGAAGGAGAATTAAATGTATAAACTCAAGTGACTAACAGCAGTCATGATGATAGCTTGAGAGCAGTAGACAGTCTGTCCTTCAGACTTTCCCATTTTGAGCATGATATAACATAAGGTGATATTCTAAGTATTTTCAAAATATGATTGGTTTCCCACCATGTTTTTAAAAATCAATAATATATTTTCAGGTATGAAAAGCTTTCCAGAAATTTATTTGGAACATGGAATCAAGATGGGTATTTCCAACATTAATGAGATTTTTATAATGCTGAATTTCAGCCAGCAGGATGCACACCACTGGTAGCAAGTAAAATATTCACAACTATAAAGAGAAGGAAAGGTAACCAAGTTTTTCAAAAATAAGTAAACTTGGGTTTCCCTCTGCAAAACCCATCTGTGTCACATATGCAGTGAGGACCAGGTTGATGACAGGTACCAGGTTAGGAAAGCTAAGGCCCAGTTAGAATTAAACTTGGCTAGGGATGTGAAAGATAACAGGAAGGGATTCTGT
>WYDI02023157.1:24102-37618 GCA_009867235.2 Psittacus erithacus
GTGTCCCTGCCCATGGCAGGGGGGTTGGAACTGGATGATCTTAAGGTCCTTTTCAACCCTAACTATTCTATGATTCTATGATTTTATGAACCGGAGCATGAGCCTTCACTATTTTTCAGAAAGTGAAAGAAATCCTATTCCATTACATCCCTTGTCAAAAAATACACATTTAGCAACTGAGACACATATTTTAAAAAGAAAGGCTCTGCTCCTCACACTCTAAATAAAACACACTGCTATGGGCAACCTACTCGTGTCAGCAGGACAACTCTTGCATGTGTGATTGACTCAGTAGAGGATCTGCACAATCAGGCGCTAAGGGGTCACATCACTGAGTTAAAGAGTTAAATAAAATGAGTGTGAATTTCACATTGGAAAACATAGCCACCCATAACTTATTTGCCTGCAGGAGATGCAAATGAGGCCAGCCTCGTGCCTGCTCCATGTGAGACAACAGGCAGGCAGGTATTTCTGCTGCTCCTCCCAGAACTGAGCTCTGACCCAGCACTGCCATGTAGGACCAGGGGCAGTTCTGCGCATGGGCCACCAGTAGGACATGGTTGACAACCTTGCTTACTACCACAGTCGTTAGTTTTTACCTTGGATTTTAAATACCTTCATTGCAGTAATGCTATGATACTTGGTACTCCTTCACCATCAAAATTTCCTCCAGGGTTCGAATTTCAGTCATCATTGTCCCATTTCACAGATCACAGACCCCATGCAAGGTCATGGCAGGAAGTGGTAGCTCTGGCTGGCACAGCAGCAGGATTACCTGCCTGTCCTTTTTCCGCATTACCCAGAAAATTCTTTTCTGAAAGAACTAGAGAAAGGTACAGGCATATAATGCTCCTTTTGAGATGCATGATCTTTAAATACTTGCTTATTTTACTGGGTATTCTGTCCTCCCCAAGCAATTTTATAGTATCAATTTATTTTAACAAGAATTCTACATGTGCTATGAGGAGGACAATTCTGAGGATTTTTCCCGAGTGAGAAACCAAGTGAACAGTGGGTATACTCCTCTTTCTAAAATTAAACTATCCTCAGGTACCTGTAATCAGGAATACTATTGTAGTATTAGGATGAATCAGACATCTTCCCTCTGACAATGATCTTTTCTGTACAGTGTTTTGTGCTGCAAAATTTTAACAGCACTTACTTGATAGACCACCTTACAACAGTTTCCTTGGCACAGATTTTCATCTTCCTACCTCTACATTTTGAAATGTGTTTAGCAATTTATTCTTTAATCCATCTGTGTCACTGCTTAATTATGGATTTAGTCGTGGGTAAAAAGCATCTTTGTTACCATCAACTTTAAATTTTCCCAGTGCAACTACACATTATCTACAGGAAGATAGGTGAGAAGGCAGAAATGGTGGTTAGCTACATAAATCTTGCTTGAAGAAGGCTTTGTTTTGAAAATGATAAAATTCATGCAGTCTAAGGTAAAGGTTTAAAAGCTGAGATACACAGGCTTGAAGACTGAACCCAATCCCTCTTGCAGAATCCATCAGGCACACCAGAACACCCACTGGTTTTGTCACCAGGCAGTTTGGAGATTTACAGGCTCCTAACCTAAATTGCAGTGATGGTGACCAGAAACTGCAAAGAGAAGTCAGAAGTGCAGCCCCACGAGGAGGTTTGAAGGTATGCTGCCTATGTTCTGCAGTAGACAAAGCATCAAAGTGCCTCGCAAGAAACTGCATCCTTTCGGCCACACTGGAGGTGATATTATTAAGCTGCAATGGGATAAATCCAATGAGAAACTGCTCAGCAGCATGAGTAAGGGCTCCACAATCCTGCCCTATATTTTTGTTTCTGGAAGCCATTTTTTAATCTGTCTGTAGATGAGGGAATTAAATGCTAAATTTCACTTCCTCCCCCACTCACATTGCAAAGCTTATCTAATGTACTTTTATGTGAAGTCTGATTCCTCTGCTAAGTGTTTCTACTCTCCCACCCAATTTGGCATACAGTGAACAGTGCACAAAATAAATTTAATTGATTTGTACAGGTATTAAAACAGATTATCATCTACACAGATTTGGAAAGCAGACACTGCGTGTTAGCCAAATGGATGACGCAAACACTCATTTCAAAGGGTTTCAGAGAACTGGGTATTAGCAGGGAGTAGATCATGTTAGACAGCAAAAGAATTTCCCATTTATCCATCAAATGACAAAGAAGGTCCAAACTTAATTGTACAGTGACTTGCATATCCAGGAATGATTTATTTAAAACATCACTGTGGATACAAGAATCAAATTTTCATAAAAAGGCACTTCATTTAGCTATTCCTGCAAAACATACACATCTTGAAATGTACCTGTTTTCCAGTGCAGATGAGAACTTTCCATCCAGGCACCAATTGCAAACAAAAGCCTAACCCAGATCACACAACTGAGCATACACACGCAGCACCAGCTAGATATTTCTACTTAAAAGCCACGGCTGCCCAGCACCGAGAGATAAATATTGACAGACTGACATATGGCTGATAAATATGCAATGGAAATATCACCAGATTGCCACCACCCTAATAAGGGAGAGTTCTAGGAGGGCACATAAGGAGTCATCCTCTCTCCTGGAAATGTTGTCCTGAATATCTGAGAGCACTGTTACCTGTTCACCCTATCCCTCCCCGCTGCTTCTGCCCATGCTCTGGTGTGACATGGGAATGCCAGGACAGCCATCACCTCATGCCACTACCCTGACATGACTGCAGCAACGGACAGTGCTGGATGTCCAGGGAGGATCATAAAACCAGGACAAGCATACAGCAAATGCATACTGTGGTGCAGTATCCACAATGACCGTACTTCTATATTAAATGAAATTGTGGAATGAAAATGAAAAACCTTGCCTGAATTAAAAAGAAGCAAGCTGTAAAGATGTTGAGCAAAAGACTCCCTTTTGTGTGCAGAAGAGGGAGGTTGTTTTTCCAAGGGCATGGGATGCTTTTACACAATCAGGGCTACAGAAACTGCAAAAGAAATTATATAGCAGGTTCTTTAATCAAATGCTTATGACAGCTGAATTAAAACATTATTTAATGGAGTTAGCTCTGAAGAGAGCACTGAGAGTTGAAGTTTGCTTCTCTTTGTTTCACAGCCCAGGAGACCACTCTCTTCTTTATGCCTCTCTGATGTATGAAATCACTGTAGTGTCCTTTACACTGCTTCAGGAAAAACGAAGGCTGGAAAAATGCTTTTCTCAGGTAATAAACTCATAGCTGGCCTGATTTTTTTTTTCCTTTATACAAGGAACACACAGTCAAAAAGACTGCTCTCCTTATTCAGCAATGGGCACTGCACAACTTTGACCAAAACTCTAATGTTTCATCTCATTTTGAAAGATGTCTTTTAAGAACTAGGTAAACTCCAAGAAAGCTCTCTCCTGTGAGCCTGATGCTGTTGCACAATTACAGACATCACAGTTTCTAGGCTTTGATTCAGAAAAATACTTAAGTGTCTGACTTCAAGGGGACTTTTCATACATGTAATGTTAGTTGCTTATGTACTTTGTTGCACAAAGGTCTGAGCACAATGTGTTAGTAATAACTATTTTTCTCTGAAAACATGCAGAAAGCATTCAGGAAAGGTTGGACTTAGTGTTCAAGTGCTGAATAATCTAAAATTTTTATTATTCTACTGCAAAATAAAACCTGAAAACAAAAGAACAAACACTTCCTAGCAACGCTCTGAAAAATACGACTCAATTCTAGAGAGGTACTAGAATTTATCTCATAGTTATAGAACTGATTTTATACCTACATAAAATTTTCCATCACTGAAAACCTCAAAGGGCTTTATAAACCAGGACCAAATTTTATCTCCTGGTTATAGGAAACATACAGCTGCTGTTTTCAAAACCCTCATCCAATTTCTAGTGTCTCCTTCGAACAAAGGTCAGTCACCGCTTTTGCAATGTTATCATCTGAACTATCATGTGCAGGTCCAATGAGGTCCTCTCCCATCCTCTGGTCTAATCCTCCTACCTGTGTATTACTTTCTACATGTTTCCTTCTTATCTAGTGGAATAAAGGAAATCTGATCAAATTTCAAAGGGTGAAATACCAAACGTACGAATAAAAATAATAAGATTGATTGTGGTGGACCCAGATTTTATCCAGAGATTTTAGTGGTATTAGCTTTAGAAACCAGTGAAACAATGGCAATTTTGAAATCTTTTCAAAGAAAAGCTTACAATGAAATTAAACATTTCCACTGAAATTGGAAAATAACATATTATTATGTAGTCCCGCAATCGTGAAAGCAGTGTTATATAACCTTTAGTTGCTTCAGTTTTAAAGTATTCATTTATGGCACTCACCACTGACCTGTTCTAGTCTTACCATGATTTTTTAAGCAACATTTATTTCCACAGTAGCCCTTCTTCCATGGGTAGAGAGGTTTGTACTTTTATTACGGCTAAAGTGCAAGTATAGCTTTGTCAGAACAAAGTAATTAGACCAATGCAGACCTGATCCAGCGTAACGATGACAAAGCTATGCAACTGAAGCGCATGCCTCCTGGGAAACCTAAAACCCACAGAGGTGTTGCTGCAGGTAAATATGTCTTAGAGGCTTTTCAGCTTCATTGTTCACTTATCTATTCACCATTACTGAAAGATGTCATGGGAGGGAATTTAAAGCATTTTTTGGAGACCGGGCAGCACAGAACTGGCCTGATTTTGTTTTTCTGAAGTAACTCGGCACTCCAGATCTCTAAATAAATATAAAGTCACTCACAATCAAACAGGCAAGCAAGAAATGACAAGTGTTTTGACAGTGCTCAAAATACTTTGAGGTATTTTTAGCATATTTCTGAGTCGTATTAGCTTAACCTGTAATAGAATATAAATGAGCCCATATGGCAGAGATGTAATTATGTTCCATGTGAGAAATCCCTGTGGTAGATTTGGGGAAAAAAACTCACTACATGCGCCTTCTGGAGGGCACGATTTACACATGATTACCTACTCATTTGCATTGAGAAGAATATGAAGTAACACAATGCTAACAAGACGGTAATGAAAAGGGCAAGCAAAGACTCCAGATCCCTGGGGGTGCTGATCCATCTGAGTGACATCCAGTTAGGAGCAGGGAATTCGTCCCTTTAGGGAGTACATTTTATGAAGCGATCTTTGATTATGTGGGCACAGTAATCACGAGTCTTAATTATTATTACTGTGAGAGAATGGGCTACAAATCTCCAGGGAATGTCTCTGTCACAGCTACTTTGCCAGCGAATGCTGAAAATCAGTGTTTTCCCAAGGATCATTTTCATTCCAACCTGGTATTTAGCTGAAGTTTCTCTGACTACTAGTCATGAAACATTAAATATAGATTAGAGGTAGAGAGATGTTGAAAGTTAAAATTCACCGGAGGTGCACACCCGTGCACTTGAGAGACAGCCCCAAATGTTGTCCAGATGTTGTAGCAACAAGGCTAAGGGTTCCCAAGCTGCAATGCAGCCACAACAGAGGAGAAAGTGGATGTTTAGCATTCCACTGGCCTTCTGTTTAGTTTACTTGTAGTGTGTTTAGTAGAAAGTCCTAACAGCCTGTTAGTGGTAGATGTTACCAAGTGTACGCTACCCTGAAAGAATGAAGAAATTCTTTTATAGCAATAAAGGGAATAATTCAAAGCATGTAATTGATTTTCCACATTTTCAAACTGTGATAAGACTAAGCTTTAGCAGCAGAAACATGTGTTTGCAGTTTTGTCAATGTTCTTCAATGAATAAAATAACCTATAAGTTATTGGTTAGATTGTTAACATGAAGTGGGCATTTCAGTGGCTATTGAAGCACTTGCCAAAAGCATGTCATCTTCTCAACAGACTCAGAGGTGGCAGGGATTGGGTTTTGCTAAAGGACATGTTTTTGTGATTATCTAAAATCATTCTTTTCCAGGAGGAACATGGCAGAAGAACATCAAGGCTTTCTTAATGAGCTATTGTCATGTTTATGAGCTGTCCTCCTTTATGTCTTCTACCCTTTTTACTCCAGAGGGGATGAGTGGTGGCAGGGCAGGACTCATGTCTTTGCTCACCCTTTGCAGCATTTCCATCTACCTGCTGAGCAGCGCAGCTTCCAACAGTCATGCTACTGCCCCAGTCTTCACACCAATTGTTAGGGTGCTCTCTGGGACTCCCCATAAACCTCCTTGATGATGTCTACCAAAGGAACTCGGAGCAGAACCATCCAAGCAATTTCCAAATGCCACTGCAGGATCCAAATTCACTGCAAGGACCTGTCACTGACAGATTTAAGTCCAGAAGTAACATTTAGAATTATTTAACCCAGTCTTTTGCCTCAAACCAGCAACAGAATTGTATCAGTAATAGCTGCATCAAATGTAATAATTTGAAGGCGCATAAGAGTTTATCTTTTGGGAAGATAGCTCTTCTGGATTTAAACTCTCCAAGTAACAGAGCTTCCACTGAAAACTTTGGATGTTTCTCTCATTCAGCAGTTTTACCGTTAAAAGTCTGTGCTTGTTTCCATATTAACCATGTCAAAAGTCACCAGTGGATTTTAGAAAGGTTTTTGGGTTCTCCTGACACACGAAAGAAGACAGCACAGAGTGCAAGGGCCAAACTAACAAGCCAAGCACCAGGCACTTGTCATGATGCTTTGAAAAGAGGTCACCTACCCTTTGGAAACAGGTCACCTATGTGTCCTATGTAACTTTACAACTTCAGTTTTCTTCCCACCTCGCATTAGAAGAAACCTTAGATGTTTAGTAGTTCCTTTGTGAAAAAAAAAATACATCCTCAGAGTAACCTATTTATCAGGATACACAAGGGAGATTCAGAAAATCAGAGCCTATTCCCATTCTCTCAACCTTAGAACAGTCATATGAACTCAGACTTTAAGTCCCACTGGGTATGCTAAACCTTGAACTTCAGTCTCATTCCCTTTGCACCTCAGTGAATACTTGTGCAGAACAATACAGGGCTAAGATGGGGACACTGACTGGGGGTCACTGGAGGAGACAAAGCTTCCCATGGCTGAGGTAGTTAATAGTGAAGAAAAAAACAGAGATTCACGTCCCCACATGTCATTTGCCTTGATTATCATGCTAGAACACTTGCCAAAGTAAGAAGGAAACAGCTTGGAGGGATGCTTGCCCACAGCCAGAAGGGAAAAGGGTGCTTGTAGCATGGGGTAAGGAAACCATCTTCTGGCATGGGAAGGAGTTGGCAAGGGTGACTGAGAATAAAACAGGGCAACAGTAGAGAGGAGGGGGGAAACCTCAAAGACTAGAAGCAAGCTGGTTCATGTTTACTCCCTCAGGACAGCACAGTGCATCCCCCACAGTGGATGACTTCATAGGTTTGAAACCAGGTAAGTCAGCTTCAGAGAACAGGAAATGGGGATACAAGACCCATTAAACTGAAGTCTAAAGGTTTGAGTTGGGCAGACGATAGAAGTAACTCTCGAAGTTTGCCACCACCTCTTTACCAGCGGGAGCTAGGTAGCAGCAGATGATGATCTTGCATGGTTTCCACATGGACAAACATGCAGCAGGGATCAGCACCTAAACCAAAGCAGGTGCTTGTGGTTATGGCCTGGAGATCGAGGAAAGGAAACAATAGAGGAAGGGACTCCCTCTGAGCCTCCACAAGCAGGCACAGTTCTTCTGGGACCAGGGGCAGTGCACACCACGGTGGGGAATGCATTCAGGGCGCTGTGCTCTTCCAGCACAAAGAGGGTTCTTGAAATATATGAAGTATATTGAATGGCTGAGGGACAAACTTGCTGCTCCCTTCACCATAGAAACCAGTGTATTTGCAGAGTCACAGGGCTTTTCTTCTATAAAACAATAAGACTAATAAGGCAAAAAATGAATGCATTAATTCTGCTATTTAACACGACAACCTAGAACAAACAGAAAAATGAACAAAATACCAGATGGTTGTTCCATCCCATCCCTCCTCTATATATGCCTCCTCCTTTTCAAAAGCTACAAACAGGGAAAACAAAGCAGGAATAGGGTTACCTTCCCTGGGGCCGTTTGCAGTGACCACTGTAGGCACTACTGTTTACATGGACACATTGCCAGTGGCTGAACGCAAGGGCTCAGCTCCAGTTCTTTGCAAATATTTGTGAAGAGTGCAAAGAAATACCATGGACCATGCAAGGCTACTGTCATGAGGACAATGGACTTGAGGGTACTCAGCTTCAAATACAACCAACCCCTTGATGATCTCAGCTCTTACTGGTTTCTACTCTCAATTTGCAATTAAGAACTCCAAACAGAGCTCTCACACAACACTGCTCAACAGAGAGCAGATTTATTTTGACTGTTTCCAAGCCTTATTTTTGTTTTGTTGTCGTTTGGAATATAATATTTTCCAAAAAGAGAAAGAAAAAAGGGAAAAGATATAGGAGCTGTGAGTGCTTCACTGCAAATGCTGCTGATGTAATTCTCTTTGAAGTGAGCAGCAAAACTCCTTTGGAGGTTAATGAGAACAGGATCAGGCCCTCCATCCTGAACTTGCACTGAGAGCAGATAAGATCTTGAATCGTTCAGAGCCAAGCATGTTATTTGTGCAACATGGGCAGGCTGAGTCAATCTCTGAATATTTTTAATGGGTGTCAACATGAAGTGTTAATTCCACAGGTTAAGTTGTTTTGCAGTTTGCCTGCGCCTGCTCACCAGGCTGCCTTCACCAATGGTACACATCCCCTCACTGGCTGCAAAGAAAAAGCTATTTCCAGAACTGCTGCAAGAAAAAACACTTCTGAGAAAGTATAAAATGGGACTTTTACAAAGAATTGGAAAAACAAATGATTGTAGGAACACCTGCTAGACATTCAGGATGTTGGCATTCACAGAAGTAGTCCCATTTCAAATAGACATTACAACTTTTTTTTGGTTTTTAAAAGGGGCCCTAAAATCAAAGCAAGTATTCTGTAACTGATCATTTTTGAGAAACTAATCTTGATCTCTTCTTTTTTTTGACAAAACAGAGGAGTGAGATACTGAAGTCACAGATGCTCAGATAATGTCTGCCCCTGGATAGTACCTATATACTCTCAATAAACAAGATCAGAAAAACACCGAGCATATTTTGAAGCCTGATGGAATGAACTCAGCACTATGAGCAGCTTCTGAATGAGAAATCTTTATTTTTTACTTTCCCTTTTTCTGTTCACAGGATCTCCATGTACTTCCTAATGCATCTTGAAGCCAAGATGAAATTACAGCCCTCCTGAGGCCAACGGGAGGCTTTGCCTTCAGCAGAACTGGAATTTTACTCTAACTGTAAAGATGTCTTAAGAAACACTGGGCCCAACTGCCTGCTTCTGTGGAAAAAGTCAGCTGGAGACAGCAAAGCCTACCACACAATTTCCTATTCGTTCTCCCCTGAGGGGAGATTTTTAATCTTGGAGTAGAAAACAGGATCCAGGGAAATCTGGCAGAAACCCTGTGGTTGCCATCTAGAGAGAGCTAGTTCTGGTTGGCTTCCTCATCTTGCCCTGCACCCCAGCCCACCACCACACACAGCCCCAGTTTTATAGCCCACTCTGCTTGACCCTCTTCTGTGAAGCAACGAAGAGGGCATTCTCTTGTGACTCAGAAATACTGAGACCAAAAGCTGTTTCCTTACCTCCATCTTCTGTAACCCTGGGGCACATGCTGGAGAACCTTCCCATGATTTCTGCATGTTCTGGGAAGCCATCTGCTTCCGGCATCTTAGTTACGGTGGCCTTCAGATACCCTTGGTAGGAGAGACACCAATCCTACATGGCCATATTTCCGAGCTTACCATCTCAAATCTGACCCACGCAGACAATCATCTCCTTCTGCTTTCCCCTAGCAGTCCCACCTCCTCCTCCTGCCTCTCTGACCTCTTCTTGCTTGCACATGACAGCCCCTTGCCTTACCAGACCCCCATTTCCATCTCTCTTCCCTCATGTCCTCAGCACAACACCAAGGGTGCCAGGTCCAGGAAAGTTCCTCACAGCGGTCGCCCTTTGTTACCACATACTGGCATAGGGCTCGTACTCTCCTCCACTCAGATCTGCAAATCTTTGCCTTTGTGCCAGGAAGCAGAGGCTGCGCTCAGACATCACGTTAAAGCCATCCCAGTTGCAGCTCCTAACTGGAACCGGTCAGAACTCATTTTCTTGCCTTTGCAGCTGAGCACCGTTTGCTTTTGTTAATTTTATTGACAGTGAAGTGCCCAATCCTACAAAATACTAACCCCTTGAGCAGGTTGCAAAATTTCTTTCACTTCCCTCAGAATTAGAATTTTTTTTAATTAAGAAGTAAGTGAATAAAATTGCTTGCAGTCTTTTAACAGAGGTCTTCATGCTAAGAAGTGACTAATCCTCCTCCCTGTTCACAAAAAAATAAAGCGAAGCTTTCACCATAATAGACAAAGAAGTACTGAAAAGTTAACAAGCATCACAGCAAAATCTGACTTTGTGGTGACCTGTTTATCCTACAATTTTTTTTTTCATTGATTTAAATATTTTAAGAAGCCCATCTTGAGGGTTTGTGTTGGCTTGTTTTTTTTTTAAATCATTTTATTTCCTCTTTAGATGCTTTTGTATATAAGTAGGCTATAAATGAAACAGTCATTTTTGCTGAAGGCAATCATGAAGGTATGATTGCAACATTTTCTTCCCAATAAGAGAAATACACAGAGCCAACTTACCATAATGGACAGTAATATTTGGATTTGAACAAGTAGAATATCCTTATTTGCTCACCTCATACGCCCAGTATTATCCTTTGGGATAGTATATGTGCTTGTATTTAACAGTAAAACATCATGAGTAATGAAGCTGTCAAACATGTTGAAAGAAAGTCACTTCCCTATTAGGACAGCAATGATTTTGTTATGAACATGATAAATATGGCACAGGCAGTACTCAAGAATAAACTGGGATCTGAATGAGTTACATTCTGGCAATGGCTGGAACAAGGCACCTTCCAGAGGAGTTACCGAGAAGGCATGGGGAAGCGAGCAGCAGAACAGGAGCTGCAGAGGGTCAGCCAGGGATGTTGTAATGGTACATACTGCCCCATAACTTCCTCCACCAAAGGCAGGGGTGAAGAGCAGTCAGGATAGCCTCCACCCTAGGTAGGTGGGGGAAAAACAAAAGAGCCAGCACATCATTTGGGCAGCCAGGAAAATGAGCCAATTCAGCATAGCCCCAGCAGTGCTGCCGCCAGGAGGACATCCACAGTTCCCAGAGAAATGACAGCATTATCTCTGAGGGAGGGTGACAGTCCAGTGGCAAACGCAGCAGCAGGCATTGAACTGGTGATGGGCAAGTTGCTGCGGGGGGGATGCCAGGCTCTTGTCTCGCTCAAACAGACTGCACGCTCCTGTGGCTAGCAGCCCTGTCCTTAACTTGTGAAGTACTCTGAATGCGGTAGGGGAGGTCAAACAAGTTACTGGTAACAAAGCAATAGTAGTTAACCTAAACAAGACGACAAATCATACAGCATCAGTGAATCATACTGTTAGTCTCACTTACATACAGCAATAAGACTAGCAACTGAGTCACAGAATGTAAAACAGTTACAAAAGGTCTGAATTATACAAACAAGTATGCAACAAAACAGCATCAAGACATCCCACCTGAGAGATACAGACCATTTTCATTTTTCTTGTGATCTTTGTCATCAAACTACCACACGATAAATTACTTTTAAATTTGTGCTGTAGTATGTAATTAATATTAGCCAAGTTATACTAGAACTGCACAAAAAAAATACACACAAAAATACTGTTCCCCCTCACCCAAAGGGATCCTGGTGATACCATAACGTGGACAAGTTCCACCTACTGTGCTGCACTATCGACATAAGGCAGCCTTATATTTTAGCCTAGGGTAACACCTTATTAAACATTGCATGCAATGTAATTTTAATTAAACAATACAACTATCAAAACAAAACAAAAAAACCCACCAGCTAATTGCAAATAAAAGCCTGTCTCTTCAGTATTTCTGAAGTAGTTATTTCCAAGATAGTCCATGAAAAATACTTCACATGGTGGCTGACATGAGTCTCCTAATGCAGCATGTTTACATCAGCTTAATGGTTATTGTGAAGTTTCCACCTTAGTGCAGTTCAATCATGTCCAATACTTTCACACACTGCAACAAAACCTTAGGATACTGGGAAGAGGCAAGGCTTGTGGGGGTCTCCACCAAGCAGCATTTCATGCGAGGTCCTTGGCTGAATGTGGGTCTTCATTAAGTGTTGTCTGAATAGAAGACTAAAGTTTATTTGTTCAGCCTCAAGATAACCAACTTAATGCTGCTGATTTGAATGCAAACAAGGGCAAGACCTCATGCCTGGAAGACTCTCTGATGTGGTTCCACTGGAAGTTTAGACTAAACATAAATTGAGATCTGAAACACAGTTGTCATGAGTTACAAAATCAGCACGTTTTCTTAAAGTATTTTTTTGAAAAGAATTGTCTACAACTGAACTATCAAAGTAGTATTGCTTTTATCTGGAAAATGTTGCACTTGCAATTATATATTCGTTATCAAGGCCTCTTTTGCTAATTCACTGGAATTTCTCCCACATGACAGAAATGATACTTGCTTGTCCATTTAGTGACCTCAAATGACTAAGTAAAGGTGTAGAGTACATTTCAGTTGGCAATTAAATGCAATTATGCCTTTCTTTTTTCCTTACATGGCATAGCATTATCTAGTCTGGTTTAGCACTGTCACTGGGCTACTTTCAAATGAATATGGGGCTCATAATGCTTGCAATGTGTCCAGGACTCAATCCTGGCATGTTTATTTTGTCCTTAAGTGGCTATTTCACATCTTAAAATGCTTGGAGACTTCTAAAAACTGTGAAAAAACTAAACTGTGAAAAGCAAAACCTCAGCATTAAGTCATCAAGCCTTGCTTCCTAAACCCCCTAACCCATTTTTAAAATTGTGGTACTACTTTTTCAGAGCTGATCAGGAGCATCAGAACAAAACATTTCTCAGGTGACACTTCTGTAAACACAGAGGCAGCAAGGGGTTCAGTCAAAGCAAGAAAAACAAAGTTCCCTTTCTCCATATGAGCGTGAATCATTGCCTAAGCCTTCTAGCTCAAATGATGAACAGAAGGAAGAGATTTACAAATATGAGAAACTCCTGCAGCTATGGGCCCAAGAGCAACCCTCACTTCTAATGGGACTAAGCAGCTGAAAGGCTCGTATTTTTTAATCAACATTTTAATTTAGAATCCATGTGACCCATTCACTCTAAGTTTGCATAACACGCAGAGCTATGATGCTCTTGGTTCAACAAGTGCAAATGACTAACAGCAATCTGAGAGAATCAAAAAAGGGGTGTTGTGGCTTAAGCTCAGTCAGCCACGCAGTCCCTATCTTACTCGCCCCCTTCCTTTCCCTCCGCTCCTGGAGGGATGGGGAGGAATATTGAAAGAATGCAACTCCCAGAGGCTGAGATAAGAACAGTCCAGTAACTAAGGTATAACACAAACCACTGCTGCTACCACCAATAATA
>WYDI02023160.1:0-15674 GCA_009867235.2 Psittacus erithacus
AGCAGCTACACAAACTTCGACTGCAACAGACAGCACAGCTACTCCGGTTCCAAGCACAGCAGCTACACCACCCCCAGCGATGAGCACAGTAGCCACTCAAACTTCGACTGCAACAGTTGCCCAGGCTACCTGGGGCCACACAGTGTAAAGACTACACCAGACCTCTCCTTTCCAGCCTCAAAGATGAATCTAACTAGAATATCATCCCAGGACGAGATTGCCAAAGGATGCCAAAGGATGTAGAAGCACTAGCTGTACTGAAGCCAAGTTTTAAATACGTTCATCACCCGAATAAACTCCAAGTGCTATTATCTGTCGTATTTTGGTCATACAAGAGATTCAAGGGCACAGCCGAGTCCAGCAGCCAACACCTGAGGAGCTGGTCCCAGGAACTGGTTTCCAGTGTGCCACACAGGAGGGTCACAAACCCCCGCACGACACGCTGTGCGGACTGCACAGACAAGTACCTGCCAGGTTGTGGTCTGGCTGCAAACAAGTAAAAGCGCCTTTCCAAAGCCATCACCGCAACGTAAGCGTGCAGTGAACGTCTCCAAAAGCCCAGCGCTGCCGGGCGGGCGGCCAGAGCTCTCGTGTCCGCGGCGCTGACCTCACCGGCGGCACCGGGGAGACTTCGGAGCGGGCGCGTAGGAGCGGCCGCTCTCCGCGCCCCTTCCGCCGCGGGAGGAGCGGGGCGGCGGGGCCGACCGAGCCTCCGTGCAGCCGGGCCAGGCAGCAGACACCCCCGCCTCCCCCGCCGTTCGGCCGCCGGCTCGCCCGGGGCGCAGCGCAGCGCGGGGCCATGCGGGGTGTGCGCGGCGCGGAGCTGGCGCTGCTGCTGGCGGCGGCGCTGGGGCCGGCGCGGCCTCACCCGCAGTGCCTGGACTTCAAGCCGCCGTTCCGGCCGCCGCGAGGCCTCGCCTTTTGCCGCCGCTACGCCGAGTTCGGCTGCTGCGACCTGCGGCGCGACCGCGCCCTGCTCCAGCGCTTCTACCGCCTGAGCGCCCGCCTCGACGGGCCCACGTACGCCGCCTGCGCCGGGCACCTACAGGACCTGCTCTGCCAGGTGAGGCGGGGCTGCTGCTGCCGGGGGCTTTGCACGGCGCAAGGGGTGTGAGCCGTGCCGTTAGTTCCCAGGCCCAGGCAGGAGTATATGGACCACCCCACAGGCGCATCAGCCGTGGCATGAGTGCCTGGGCACAAACACGGGTCCACTGGCATACATATGGGTACATCAGAGATCAGTGCAGCAGCTCAAGCATGTACTCCCAGGCACTGTCAGGAGTGACTGTCCATCATCAGGAGTCCCAATGGACTTCTTGTCCTTTGGCAGGAATGAGGATCTTGCTCTCCTTTAGTTTATGAGCAGCAGTGCTATGAAATGGGTATGTGGGCAGTTACAATTTGCAGACATCCCTCACTCTGCCATGGTGGAATCACAGGACCTGGCGAAGACACCTAGGAGGGGATCTGCCTGCAGAAAACATGCTCCTTGTTTCACCCAACTCATGGGATCAAGTGTTTTGGGTTTTTTACTGGATTACCGCATCTTGAGTTGATTTTAAGCATGTGCCACTTGCTAACAGTCCTGATGATGGGTGCAGAGTAATGCCTGAGGATGTGGCCTAGAAACCTCCATGGTGACCATCCTGCACAGGGAAATTACCACTCAAGGGCTGATGTTCTGTGGCCAGATATGGTAACAGGATAATCACAGTCTGTGCAGAGTAAAGCGTCTGACCCTATCATCAGTGGTGGCCTTGTGTGTATGAAAATGCCCCTGAGACAGAGCAGTGGCAGTTCTGTGCTGTGCAAGTGTAAATCTTAAATTCATTCAGGCACTGGAGTCTTGTCTGCTATGCTCAGATGGGATTAAAGTGACTTTTCAGAAATCCTGCTCTTAGCGTTTTGCAGGGTAACTCTTGTGTTCCTGAAAGTGTGAAGAGAAAAACAACCCCTTTCCACATCAGCTTCCAGAGATTTGACTTCTATTTCACCTCACATTGTTTGGAACCAATAACTTTTGAACATGTTTCCAAAACAATAGGTGTCCAAAAGTCCATTTGCAGATAGAAACCAGTTACCAGTGCATGCTAAGCACTCCTCCTGCCTCTGGAAGCAATGAGTAAGTCTCATGTACATCAGAAACCCAACCACTGAAAATTTGTTTAGAATCAGTGAAATATTTCAAGGTGGGAAAGTGATTCACTGGGATGTTCTGAGGAGCTCAGTGCATCACCAGCCCAGACGAAGCTGCAAACCACCACCTCCAGCCAAGCAAGCACGAAATGGAAGTTCAGGCATTGCAAGCACTCCAGAACACTCTTCTCCATTCATTCATTATATATACAATTTGTATCCTAGACCTGAATCAATAAGTGGGTTTCTGTGACTTAATCAGCACGCTTCTGTCTCTTTTGGCTCATAATTTGTGATTTCTCTCAAATGTGATCAAATTATTTTGACAAGTGTCTTGACTTGTACTTGTGGTGAGAATTCCTACCTTCTCTTAAATTGTGATTTGCTACGTAGTGCTGTTCCTTGTGGAAGGGCAAGTGGAAGACCAGAAACATTCTTCACTCAGTGCTGCCTGTGATCCCCCAACCCCCAAATCCCCCCACCCAGAATCAAGCTGGGAGGATGCCTTTGGCCATAGGGAATAGGAAGGCTGCAATGGGACATACCCCTGCGTGCCCCATGGCTTTGACACCCAGGGCAGCAGGTCTCTGCTGGGATGTGTCTGGCTGTGGATTATTGTGCAGTGGGATATACGACACCAAACTGTGGGAGAGCAGATGCCTTGTTCTGCTTCTCAGGGAGCAGCTTGCCTAAAGGCTTGAGTTTCCAGGTGGAAGCGGGCAGGGAATGTCAGGGATTATGTAAAAGTCAGGCGCTGAGGAGTCCCATTGCCTCCTTTGGGCTGATAGCAGCAGTAGGTAAGTCATTGTTTGATGTGGGTGTTTGTCCAGATTCAGACTGCAGTTCCTCAGAGCAGTAGCTGCTTCTGAATTCCTGGAGCAGTTAAAATGGATTTGGCTGACTTGTCTCCATGTCACTTGTTTTATTTTCTGATGAGTTACTTTCATAGTGTGAGCTTATTCCAGCCCTACTGAAGTTACTGAACATCTGCCCATCAGTTCCTTGATTATCATAGTTTAAAATGAATGAATAGATAATGCCATTTGGAAATGAGAATGTAGATCTATTAGTGATACTGGGCTGTGTCTGAGTGTAGAGTTGCATGGTATTTTGAGTTAGTGAGCTGACAAGATGATGTGAAGGGTGAAGGACCACAGCATTTGCTTCCAAAACAGAGAAATTCAGGATCAGGCGCCAGGCTCCACCTCTTGTGGAGTAAAAGTTGGAAAATACTCCACATATAACTGGAAAATACCCCAAGCACAAGCTTGGGTACTGTGTGGTGGATCTCTGAACATCACTGCCAGCATAATGTAATGTAATGTTACTCCTGTAAACAGCGTATACCACCAGGGATGTGGTAAGGGGTGAGGAAGTTGTCCACAACTGCTGTTCAAACACACCAAAGGCTGGGCCCTCAGCAGTAAAGGGACAGGGAAACCATACTTCTGTGATGTTTTCAATGCCAATGCTGAACCCAGGACATTCCTTTATAATGCATAAGATCACTGTGTGGTTTGTTAGAGGCTTTAGAGAAGCAAGAGCACCCCTGTACTCAAGCAGGGGGCTTCCTCTCTCTGAATGTGAAACCTCCCTAGGCAGCAACAGACTGAGCTCCCATCCAGCCCTGCCTTTCCAAAAGCCCATTCTGTCTTGTTTCAGTTTGTCTTCTAAAGCCAATTTTTCAGTCATAACAACTGCATGGCCAAATGCTCTGGCTCTTTCTGTCCCTGGCACACCTTGTGTAACTGAGCTGAGTGCCGTTACCCAATCTGCCTGTGTAATTTCAGTGTTTTGTGTCATGCTCAATCTCCTTTTTACTACATTAATTGCTGCTCATTTGAAGGCATAATAACCTTCATTTTGCAACGAATGGCTTGACATTCCAGGAGGAAAGCTTATTATGCACTAATGATCTGTTATGTGGCCTCTCAGTTTGTTATGGTATGTAATAGAAAATAAAATTAAAATTAAATATTGTGTGTACTTATCAGCTAATTTAAATACTTCAGTATCTCAGATGTTGTATCATTTCAGCTATTGACTAGTGTAATAATCTGCGCTAAGAAATAGCTCCCTGTAGGTTTAGAAACAGCTCCCTATTTTTTATTATTCTTTTTTTAACTGAGCTGGTTTTTCTTGAGTGAAATGCCAGCTAGGAATTAAAAAATGCAGAATCTATTCAGGAAGGATAGCTTCTCTTCTGACCTTTCTTGCCTTTACTTATCCCTGTGAAAATAACTGGGCCTTCACAGAGTCATATTTTTTGAAGGGCACTTTTGAGATGACTGTTGAGAAGATGCGTTGCAACTGGAAAGTATTGTGTGCTTTTTACAAGGAAAAGCCCTTTCAAAGCAGAACTGTGTTCTTTTGGCCAGTTTGTAATTTGCAGACAGTTTTACTGGTTTTCAGCTTTTTACATAAGGAAAATATGCCTGGAGGAGTTCTCATAATGGAGGATACAATGAATTGTGTCAGCTTGATTCAGTCCTTGGGTAGATTTCCAAGGCTGCACCATCCATAAATGAGGGTTGAGCCGCAGTAGCTGCCAGTGGACCTTGCCTGAACTACAGCCGTTTGGTGTTCCCTGCCTGAAATCCTGTAGCCTGAGCACTCCCTACAGAGCCTGGTGACCAGTGTCATGATTACAAGATACATTTCACTATTTATAGTCAGGTATATAGCTGTCTGTAGGCAAAGATCCACTAGCAAAGGCAGCTGGACCCCAGCAAAGGATGGGGTCCAGTTGTCTTTATATCATAGTGTATGCAGTGATAGCATCCCAGGCTGGGTGCACTGTGCAGTACAAAGGATGAGTATCCTTCTCCTCTCCTCCTACACTTTCTCATCCTGCTCCTTCCAACCTGCAAACCATAGCTGTGTTTGAGGTGCATGTCTGGATTATCAGGTGATGAGGTATGAAAGTCGCAGATTTTGGCCCTGCAGACCTTTCCTTCCTCATCCTGGAGATGCAGGACCTGAATCTTCTCAGCTAACTCTTAGGTTTTGCTTCTGTGCTGTGATCAATCTGCTCATTATTCCACAGATGAAGTCAGAACATCCAAGAGAAAAGTCTGGTTTTCCCCAGTACAGTCCACTGGGGTGATGCAGCAAGATATGTGGCATTGCTGGTTTTCTTGAGTTAGTGCTATGTTTGGAATAAATGAGTAACAGCATGAGGAAGCCAGCTTTCACCAGGAATATTGAAGATCATTTCCGTGAATGCTGAGATAAACCCCCTTTCTATGATCTCTTCCTGTGTTAATTTATCTTCAGAATAAACCACAACATACGTTGTAATTAAGGTGAAATTTCTCCAATTAGTATTGCTGCTCAGCTGTTTCAGATCTGGTCCAAGAAATTGCTTGAGGCTGTTTTTCTCTCTCTCTAGGAATGCTCTCCATATGCAGCTCACTTGTACGATGCCGAGGATCCCTCCACCCCTGTGCGGACAATACCTGGACTTTGCCAAGACTATTGCCTGCAAGTGTGGCAAAAATGCCGCTCCATTTTTCGCTATCTCTCTGCAGACCAAGAGTTAATTGCACTGGAGAATAACGCGGCAAAATTCTGCCACTACCTGTCCTTGGAGGACATAGACTACTGCTTCCCACACCTGCTGGCAAACCAGAACCTTAACCAAAACCTGGGGTTGGTGACTGCCGATGCAGAGGGCTGTCTCCAGCTTTGCCTCACAGAGGTCGCCAATGGGCTGTGCAATCCTGTTGCAATGGTGCATGCCAACGATGGCACTCACAGGTTCTTCATTGCAGAGCAGGTTGGCCTGGTGTGGACCTACCTCCCCAATCGATCCAGGCTTGAAAAGCCATTTCTGAACATCAGCGAAGCCGTACTTACCTCACCTTGGGAAGGAGACGAGAGAGGTTTTCTAGGTATTGTCTTCCATCCTAAATTCAAATCTAATGGTAAAGTGTATGTCTACTATTCAGTTCAAGTTCATTATGAAGAGAGAATCCGAATCAGTGAGTTCAGAATTTCTCCTGCTGACATGAATGCTCTGGACCATGGTTCTGAAAGGTATTGTACACACATTTCTCTGGCAAGTGTATGTAAGATCTCAGAGGGCAGCTTGTGCACTTTTAAAGGCTATTATTGAATGAGGCTTATTTAGCTTAATGTTATTCTTGCATTCTGGTGTGTTTGCATACTAGTTCAAGTCTGTTTCTAGCATATTGAGATGGAGAATACGCGTGTCCTCCATGGATGAGATGCAAGTGCTCAGGGATAAAACATTTACATCTCAATTCCGCTGTGTCAGCAGATTTAACTGAACATTGTTTAAACATTGATTATGGTTAGTATTTTGGGATTTGATTTTTGTTTGGTGCTTTTTTGGTATTGTGACGATTACCCTTTAAAATGGACTTCTGCAGTGCATAAGTGAAATTCATTCCAGACGTTTCTAAAATCAGTATAAACAAACTCAGTGATGCTGGACCAAAGATGGATTTGGGCCCATACTTCTTTACCTGAATGACAGATTAACCCTGTGATATTACTAATTTAATATAAATTTAAATAAAATGCAAGCCACTGTGCTGTTACTGAGTGCATTTCTATTGGAAATTTCATCTCTTTGAGTCTGATCCTGCAGTTGATCCACATTAATATGCACAAATAATAAGAGTTTTGTTTTTTGTTTGTGTAGTCAGTCTATAGATTTATGACTGCATAATAGAGTCGCTGTTTTAAGAGACCCTTGAATATTATGTTAAGTTTTTTGCTTTGTTAGATGGGTTGTATTAGGGACTTTCCAAATACTCAGCAGTGGATGATTCTAGCTCAGAAGTGCATGTAGCCTAATGATGAAAAGAGAATGCCGATTTATAAAGAAATTGCAGTGTAAGCAGTACTGTAGATGACAGATAAGGGGAACTGAAACATGGTCCTCAGGAAAGCAAGTCCAGAGCTTAAACCTACAGAGTCAGGGCCCATGAGCTCTCTTATTAAAAAATCCTCAGGCTCTCCATTTGTAACATTTTCTGTGCTTGTTTAGCCAATAGTTAGTATGGCAAAAGCTTAAGAAAACAAAGTTGTGGTCCGGTTGTGCTTGTGTAGGCACAGGTCCCACTGACTTCACCCTGAGGTGCTGCCCAAGAGGGAGCTCAGGCTGACACGTGGTATGCATTGCCATAGCAGCAAGGCATGTGTCTGTGTGCACGGATTTCTGCTCAATGTGTTTTGTTTTTTTCTGTCTTCTTTGGGAGGTTGAGAAGGATTCATCTTTGTGTCCATATAGGATTCTCCCTGCTCCTGCGGCTGGAGTCTGTGAGCTTAAGCACAGTTGCCTTATCTCAGAGGTGGTGACATTTAACAGCAGGAGACAGTAATTACATAGTTGGGTTCCTTCCCACAATTTGCAATCTGATCATGATTGTAGCTATCAGTACTTTCAGAAGGCAAAAAAACCTGACTAAAAATGAGGTGGTATAAGTGATTATTCTAATTAGGTTTTGCAGCTATTAAGAGGCACTGCCAGCATGAAATCCGGACTTCTTTAGAAGCTGGAGTAAAATAAACTTTAATTATGATACCTAGGAACCTCCACTGCATGTATTTGTGGCTTTACCTTTCTATAAAGTTGTACTTTATGTATTTCACCCTTTTCTCACAATGAAAGGAATGCCAGGTGCAGAAAATAAACATAAAAGTAAGAGACAGTTTGGATTCAAAATTAAGGTAAAGGTTGTTGGTACTGCTTTGAATAACCTTTGTCAAAATGTTAATTTGTTGGTAGGCTGCTTTTAACCACTCTTTAAATTCATGAAGTCCTGTGTAATTATCATTTAAGGATTACTCTTCTTGAAGAATTTAAGTGTTCCTCAATGTCTGAAAAGTTTTAGATTCACCTTGAAAGCACCTGTCAGAATGGTGCCAAACGCTGCACAGATGCACAAACGGACAGGAGTCCTTTCTCTTGCAGTTTACAATTTAATTTAATCTGAGATGCCTTTCTTAAAAAAAAGAGTTTAATAAGGGGGAAGGAAGAACCAGACGAAAAGTATGATTAATTAAAAATATCTTCTGTCATGTGACTTCCCAGATTTTCCTTATTGTGTAACTTGGTATTTCTGTAATCTGGAAAGTATGTAGGAATTATTTAAGGTTAGCAGATCATCTATGCCTAAGCAAAATGCAGTAATGTGGATATGGAGGAGTTTCCATCAAAACAAATCTGTTCCTGATGTGTCAACACTGGAGTTGTTCTGCCTTTTGTTTAGGGCTTGTGCAATAGGTAATGCCTCCTCCCTGTTTTCATTTAGGATTATCCTGGAAATAGAAGAACCCGCTTCCAACCATAATGGAGGAGAGCTGCTTTTTGGAGATGATGGGTATCTCTATATATTTACTGGAGATGGAGGGATGGCTGGAGATCCTTTTGGGACCTTTGGAAACGCCCAGAACAAGTGAGAGTGGACCCATCCCTATGGCGGCTCCGCGTGGTGTAGTGGGTCGTGGGAAGTCAGTGCTGCTGGAAGGCTTACAGTTGTTGAGGTGGTTGTTTTTCCAGTGATGTTGAAAGACTTGTCTTTTCCAAAATAAGAACAATGAAACCCTAGACATCCCAAAAAAACCCACCTCTGATGTTTAACCAAGGTCTAGTTTTATTTCCTTATTTTTATCTTTCCTTTCTTCTCCTAATATAGATCAACTCTGCTGGGCAAAGTGCTGCGGATCGATGTGAACAACAATGACCGCGGGCCTCTGTACCGAATCCCTCCTGACAACCCTTTTCTTAATGACCCCAAGGCTCGCCCTGAAATCTATGCATATGGAGTGAGAAACATGTGGCGCTGCTCTTTCGATCGGGGCGAGCCTCACACCAAGGAGGGGAAAGGACGTCTCTTCTGCGGCGACGTGGGGCAGAATAAATACGAGGAAATCGACATTGTGGAGAAGGGGAAAAACTACGGCTGGAGGGCGAGGGAAGGATTCAGCTGTTACGATAAAAAGCTTTGCACGAACTCTTCAATGGGTAAATAGATGTGTTCTCTAAATTAACTGCGCCTCCCACTGTTCAGTTTTCTGTACTGTCATTTTTCATTCCTGCCCTCAGAGCCTGGATGCCTGATGGAAAACACAGTTTTTTTGAGATGTAAACCTCTCCTGTCTCAGGCTAGAAGGAAACTGACTTGGGGATAAATATTGAAAGTCCAGATGTTACCATTTTTGAGTTAGGAGGAAAAGGAAATACGCTAGCTGTTGTTTTTCTAGGTGATGTGTTAGTCAAATTCATTGGTGATTCTGTGATTTAGGGGAGCAATTTAATGTTTTCCATATAAAGTAAGCTTCCCTGCAGAAGTGAGAAGAATTTGGAGCAATTGTATTTTTCTCCATAACTCACAAGTAGTGTCCTTATTTTTTAAGAAAGAAAGAAACATACCATGTAAGCTAGTCAAACAGTATACGCACTGCCTGCTTTGCAGGCAGCTGAGTGTGCAGTGTATTTTTGTTTCTTTTAGCTATGCCAAAAAGGAAGACCTTATTACTTTCTTTTAACTTTTGAAACCTGGATGCAGGGTATTTGCTGGCTGGCTAAATTCCAGTGCACGTGTGAAGTGAGACTGTATTGTGTTGCAAGGTCTGATGTGACCGCATCTTGTGCTGGAGCATCTCCCCTGAGATCCAGGGGGCAATAGGCTGGCACTGATTTGCACTAGCCAAGATTCTGATATTTTTTCTCTTCCATGTGCTATGTGGTGTTGTTTGACTTCCTTTTATTAACTTAGTTTAACTTCCTTCCTTTTATTAACTTAGCTAAAAGTAGAGTGGCAGTGATTGTTCTTTATAGAAATTTGGAGCACAGGAAGCAGATTTTTTGCATTGCTTTTGCTGAAGCAGTTGTCAGAGAGCTGGTTTAGTGCTCTCCTGTGTGACAGCGCCTGCGTGAGCATTCATGGCAGGCACTTTACTGGGGTCTCCAGGGATTCAGAACAATTTCTGATGCCTTTAGAGATGCTTTTGTTAGAACAGTGAAATGTCACAGCCCCTTTAAAATGGTAATTGCAGCTGAAGTGTAGAAAACACCTGCTTTAGATGAAATGCCCCTGGTGCAGGTTTCTCTCCGACAGAGCTGCTGGGTTTGCTACTTGAAGCATATCTGCCACACCTTCAGGATGTGGTGGGGTAAGTACCATGACGAGATACCAGGAGTTCCAAAAGAAAGGGGAAGAAGCATCTAATGGAGACTGTCAAAATCAGGGCATCTCCCTCTGTTTTGACTCTGTCTTCTGTTTTAACTTATTTTTTACAGTGAATATACCAGTACTACATCTTGCCTGCACCATACCATAAATATTTGATGGTCCTTTCAGGTTAAGCTCCTCTGTGTCAGAGAAACAGAAGCTATTCATGCTGACATCCAACTTATTTTTGAATCAGTGCCTGCAATCTGGAGTTTCCTGTCTCTATTTTGCCCTTTCACCCCTAAAACAAAGCTGCATTGGGCAAACATCTCCTGCATGGGTGCAGTGACTCTAAGAATAACTTGCAAATTCATAGCAAACCCAGCCAGCCTGTGTAAAAATGGGCCAGAAGCTGCACTAACAGAGTGGGTTGTAGGGGAAGGAGAAGGGCTCAGAAGGACAGTGAGGTGTCTGGGTGATAGAGAGCACTTGGGCTTACCAGGGGTTCAGCTTGTATTGCAAATGAAACACTGACCAATCTCACTTAGCTAGCTTGGCTATGGTTAGCACAGCCAGTGGGGCAGGGCTATCAAACGTGGTTCTGAAAAGGTGAAAATCAAACTAAATATGACTCCATTGGCACTTCATTTAATTACAAGATGCTCAAGTGAACCTGATTGTATCGTGCTAGTCTCAGACCTGTCTAGATAAGCAGCTGTTCTGCATAGTGGAAAACAAGGCAAGTCACAGATCTTTTCTCTCCTACAGATGATGTGCTTCCAATTTACGCATACTCACACAAAATGGGGAAATCAGTTACGGGAGGCTATGTCTATCGGGGTTGCGAGTCTCCAAACCTGAATGGCTTGTACATATTTGGTGATTTTATGAGTGGGTAAGTAAATACTTCAGATACTCACGAAGCTGTATCCTCAGCCAAGCTCCTCCAGTGAAATGACACCTGTCTGTGAGTGCACATGCAGTCTAACAGCTGAGGCCATGCTGACACTTGCTGGTTGGAAGCACCATGCAAAGCCTGACTGCTCATTCCAGAGGATTCACAGAGGGTTATGTAAAACATAAGCCTTATTCCATGGTGCTGTGTATTCCAGCAGCCCTCAATGTCACCAATCCACATTGTGCCAGTACAAATAAAAAGCCAATGATATAACGTTCATTTAAAGTCCTGGAAGTGGTGTAAAAAAGCATTCAAATGCATCCTAAAAAACCCCAAATGCTCTGATACAAGTTTCCAGACACTGAAGAAATAGAAAGAAAAAACTACATTGTCTGGCAGTGAGTCTGGTGCAAACCTGTGGTGAGGCAGGTGTGAGACTGCCTTGTTTCTCCCCAGCTCCCCTGCCTTTGCCCTATCTGCATCTCCCAGGTCTCGTGCCTGCACTGCCTGCGCCGCCTGCCCCGGGTGATGCGTCGGTCCTGGGCAGGAGAGAGGTCACAGAAATGCAGTGACGCCAGGCACTCTGTGTATCTGGCAGCATCCTCCTCGCCCCCGATAGTCTCATATCCCTTAAACCTTCCCCTGTTGTTTTTTCATGTGTTTATGTTGCCCTTGAGAGACAGGGTTTTGTTTGGGAATATATTTGTTTTAATATTAACAATCCTTTGTTTTTGAGGAGCTGCAGTTCCTGTTGCAGCTGATGTGGGTTGGAAGTAATAATGATTCTTCCAGCTGTTCTCATTAATGTTCATAAATCATATTCTTGGTTGTGTTGTGGAAGTGTTCTTTTGCCTTGCAGACGCCTGATGTCTTTGAAGGAGGATCGTGCTACTGGAGAGTGGCGGTACAGTGAAATCTGCATGGGGAAGGGACAGACTTGCATGTTCCCTGGGCTTATCAATAACTATTACCAATACATCATCTCCTTTGCTGAAGATGAAGCAGGTAATCCTCTTAACTTTGTCACTCTGAATGGGATGCTTGTGGCTTCTCTTCAGAAGAAGACATCAGAGAAGGGGTCAGAGAGGGCTCTTGGGGGGGCAGAGGATGGTTGGAGGGAGAGCATGACTCCTTCAGTCTTTAAAAGGCACCTCCCGTATATCAAACCAAAGTTACAATCTTAATTTTGGGGCCAGTGTGCCAGGCAGTGCCTGCAAGGGGAACTGGAGAGACACATCCCTCGGGACTGGGGCTGGATGTGCTGCTGCCCGCATACCTACCCTCTGGGGGGATTGGGAACAGAGGAGCAAATACAATAAAGCACAGCTTAGAAAAGAAACCTCAAGGTGGCATGCCTTCGGGAATGCAGGCCCTGAGAAGATGGTACCCAAGAGAAAGAAAGTCTTATGCCTCTTGGCTAGTCAAGAAGGCTGATGGTGTATTTAATAGTTAATAGGGAAGTAGATGTAATGAACAGTAATTATGAACCTACTCACCGGGGCTTGGAATATTTGTACCTCTTGAGGAGAAGCAGAATGAAAACCTTATGCTATGTCTCGAGTGAGGCATCTCCAAAAGTCTGCTTAAGTCCATATTTCATTTGTGCCAGCTAAGATTTTGCCTTGCATAGGGCTGAAGGATGCAGTCTCAGTGGAGCTTTGCATAGCTGTATTTTTTAAGACTGGAGACATTTTGCGTTCTAGAAGGGAGATGCTGTGATTTGAAAAGGAGAAAATAAAGAGTCCTGGATGGAGGGAAAGCTGGTGGCCTCCCCTTTTGGTCATACAAGGATTGGTTAATTGCCCAGCCCTGCAGTGGGGCAGGCAGAGTATGCAGGCCCTGGCTGGGGATGGGGGGAGGATGAGCCCTGCAGTGTTTAGCCCCATTGCTAGATAGCTTCGTGTGTGACTTGGCAGTGCAGGAGCTGATGTTCTGCCCTGTTGTGTGGAGGTCCTGGTTTGTGATCACAAGCACCTGTGTCCAGAATGCCCCAGTTTTTTAACATCTGCTTCTCCTGCAGGTAACGTTAGGTGCAGATGACACACAGACAAAACATCCATTGCATGCCATATAAATGCAGATTTTATCATGTAAATGCCAATCATCCAAATTAAGTATTAACTCAAAAGTTTGGCTTTGGAATTCTGTCTTTTTGGGAGTTAAAATATTTCCTTTAATGGTCAATGTTCATGGAAGGTAGAGCTGCTTCACAGCACTGTGGTGAGAAGGCTGTCTTACACTAAAATCAGAATAACTTAGCTTAAATCAGCTTTACGCCAGTTCAGAGGGCTGCTAAATGCAGTATCAAGCTGTTAATTGAAGCCCTTGCTCATGCACGTGGTGAGCACGTCTCTCTCATCTTGCACCCGTTGGCAGAGCCTGTGCAACGGGGGGCTGAAACCCTGCTACCCTTCTCCTGTCCTGTGCTTTTGTGATTTGCACAAGCACAGTAATGCTGAGTGGAAATTGGGGCAGGAGTCTGTTCTCAGACTTAGTTATTTGCCTTGTGTTTGCTTTATTATAATGGAAAAAAGTCTGTTGGTAACAGCTTAGGAAGGTTGCTTTATCTGAGGTGAAGAGTCTTCTCTTGTACCTTTATGGTGTGCTGGGAATCTTGGGTTTTACACAGCTTGTCTTTTACAAGTTTGTTTTAACAGGCTTTTCTTCACAGAAGTGTTTGTTTCTTGAGGTTGTTGCTCTGATGAATGTTAATGTGGCTGGTGCACTGGATGTGTTTATGTGGTTCGGGATACCTATATTTTTGGCTCACTGCACAGCCATTATAAAGCCAGCAGCCCCATCCCCTGGCAGCTGAACATGTCAGGGGCACCCTAGGCACTGTGCTGTATCTGTGGGGCGCACGTATGACAGCCTGTGTGCTTCATGGCCTGAGCATCCGTATTTCTGCCTGGTAATTTCCAGGAAAGAGGGGCAGGATGTAAACCACCCATCACTGCACTGTAAGATGCAGTGACAAGTGTTTCCCACCCCTGTTTGCATCAAGGCTGCCTGTGGCCTGTGGTTAATGGAGCTCACCAGAAAAAGGAAGAAACCACCCAGGGGTGGCTGAGAGCACCTGGAGGAGCTCAGCCCAGGGCAGCGCAGGAGAGCAGGGAGGAGGAGGGAGGCTTAGCGGCCAGCACCAGCTGCCACCAACTATCCACACCTTCTTTTGCCCACTGTGACCCCTCTGCTCCTTTCCCTCTTCCCATTGGGGTACCCATAGGACACCCAAAGAAATCTGTCTTACTAAGCAGGTCTCTGTTGCTTCTTTTTCTTCTTTTTTTTTTTTTTCCCCTTAAAAAAAAATATTGGAAGTGTATTTTTTCTTTCCAGTCCTTTTCATTGCACTGCTCAAGAGCTTGAGCTGGCAGAAGGAAGGGAGATGGCTGGAGGGACTGCTTATCTTGGTGTCACCTGCACAATGGGAGCAGAAGGACAGAAAAGCAGTTAAGAGAAAATAAGTTAATTAAATGGTGGTGGATATTGTTTGGATGAAGGCTGAGCTCTACCCATGTGTCCTGACAGAGCTGTGATGAACCGAATGCCTTTCGTGTGAGATACACCTCACTTTGTGAGTGTGCTAGAGAAAACAAAAGCAAAACCTTGTTCTCCTGTAATTCACCCCAAAGTACATCCAGAAGAACAGAAGGCAGTGTGACTGTCCTTAATTTCCTTTCATTTCATTTTGAGAAAGGGAATTCAGGGTTTGACTGTTTTGCATTAGAGAAGTTAAAGGACACAGATCAGACTGAGATGACAGCAGAAGTGTGGGCAGCTGAACCCACAGTGGAAACTTGTCCAACTAATATTTCATGACAATATGTAAAAGCTCCCACTCATAAAGAGTATTTTATGCCACTGGACTGCAGGTGAACTCTCACTACAAACCCAAATACAAATCTGTCTAGTTTCCTCTGGTACACAGATCTCCACATTGGTCCCACATTTCATGATGCTCTGTGACCTGTGATGCAGAGTTGATGCTTTTTTGCTGTACAGGACAGAAGATCTGTGGAGAGTTTTCATGGCTGTGTCTGTTTGTTTTTTATCTTTTTCCCTAGGGGAGCTTTACTTCATGTCCACTGGTGTACCAAGTGCCACAGCTCCCCATGGAGTGGTTTACAAAGTGGTGGACACCTCTAGGTATGAGATGCTCTTGTTGCAAAGCCTGAGTGTGGTGCAGTGTGTTCAGGTGTGGATGTGATGAATAATGCTGACTGAACAACTAGCTCTCCTCCCATGCTGGGCCCTTCTGTGAAGCTTGATCAAGGAATGGCTGGAGCAACCCATTGCGGGTCTGCTTTTCTCCTGCAGCTGTGGGAGTCTACACTTGTTATAGGGCCTCTTGGTGTTGCCATCCAGAGGGACCTTGACACGCTTGTGAGGTGGGCAGATGCCAGCCTTATGAAGTTCAACCATGCCAAGTGCAAGGTCCTACACCTGGGTCAGGGCAATCCCAGGCACAGCTACAGGTTGGGCAGAGAAGAGAT